>BQNB010138988.1:0-17620 GCA_026074375.1 Tanacetum coccineum
CTGTTCGGCTCAATATGTTGTTTAGAGGCAAACGAGCACATGCATATACATGTCATCTGATGGAGACAAAGGATAGATTGTCCCGAGAGGCTTAGAGACGATCAATGGATGCGAGTGATCTTACTCGCGGAGAGGTTATGTCACTACGCACTACCGTACTAGGTCAGATGTCAGAGATTAGAGAGTTGTATGCTGCTGATCACAGGAGATAGGCTGTGACTTCAGAGATGCTGAAGGCAGACCATAGGAGATCTGCAGAGATGAGAGAGTTGAGGACAACTGATCGTACCTGACAGCAGCAGCTTATACAGACATTGAAAACGATGCAGTCATTACAAGGACATGTGACCATACTACAGGGACAGGTGACAGCACTACAGGGACAGGTTACCGCACTACAAGGACAGCAGGGACCCGATAGAGGTCCTGCACAGCCAGAGCTGCCAGAGGAGGCTGGTAGCAGTTCATAGATTAGATCATGTTATAGCTAGTCATTTTGTATATAGCCTACTAAGTATTACTCCCGGCTAGTAAGGCTTTAGGTTTTATGTTTATTTTGTAACCTAATCATTATGATCATTTTGTATCTGAACCATTCATGTATGTTTTCCAATTTATGGTTGTATTATGTCATGTCTGTAATCGAATTTGTTGTGAATGAATGTTGACTTGGTTATGTCTTTGTTGATTACAATTCAGTTGTATATTTTACTGTGTGATGTGATCTCACTTTACTTATTATGCTTATGTCATGTCATGGTTATGATTTTACGAAATCTAACAAGTATTATATTTTCTTGTGATTCGGTCACAACAACCCCAGCCCCAACAGCAACCACCACCACATCGGTCACTAATGCCCAACTTCAGGCAATGATTGACCAAGGTGTCACTGCCGCTTTAACAGCACGTGATGCAAATAGGAATGGCGATGATAGCCATACTTTGGGAACGGATGGCAGAAGGACTGAACGCGTTGCTCGAGAGTGCACTTACCAAGACTTTATGAAGTGCAAACCTCTATATTTCAAAGGCACTGAGGGAGTTGTTGAATTAACTCAATGGTTTGATAAGGTTGAAGACTGTTTTCCGCATAAGCAACTGCTCTGTGGAAAATCAGATTAAGTTTTCCACTTGTACTCTTCTAGCAGGTGCTCTAACATGGTGGAATTCCCATGTTATGACTGTCAGTCATGATGTTGCATATGCAATGACTTGGGCCGATCTGAGAAAGAAAATGACTGACAAGTACTGTCCAAGGAACGAGATGAAAAAGCTCGAGGCTGAATTGTGGAATTTGAAAGTGAAGGGTACTGATGTGATAGGGTACAACCAACGTTTCCAGGAACTAGCACTGCTGTGTGTTAGGATGTTTCCTGAGGAGTCTGACAAGATTGAAAGGTACGTCGGCGGATTGCCCGACATGATCCATGGAAATATTGTAGCATCAAAGCCGAAAACCATGCAAGAGGCTGTTGAAATGGCCACTGAACTAATGGATAAGAAAGTCAGCACCATTGCTGAAAGACAGGCTGAGAACAAAAGGAAGTTTGAAAACACTTCCCGAAACAATCAAAACCAACAACAACAGAACAAGAGGCAGAACACTGGCAGGGCTTATACTGCAGGGACTGGTGAAAAGAAGCCATACGGGGGATCTAAACCCCTATGCGCTAAATGCAACTATCACCACGACGGTCCGTGTGCTCCAAAATGCCACAAATGCAACAACGTTGGCCATTTTGCTCGTGACTGTAGGAGTGCGGGAAATGATGGTATGTGCTTAATTACACATACCATTTTCCACTAAAACCGGACTTAAATGACCAAAAACGTACCAAAAATACATTGTATTTGTATGTTTTCATTTGTATTTTGCAGGAAACGGATATCCGACAAAAGAACGAAAAACCAAGCCAAAAACGACAAAACCGGACACGGAATGGAAAAGCATGGAAAAGCCAAAGTCAACAAAAGTCAAAGTCAAAACGAAAAAGTCAACGGTCAAAACCAGAGCCGACACCGAAGAATACTTAATGAGCCCACCCGAACCCATCTAATGGGCCGGATAAGCCCATTAGTATATTTATGAAGACTTGTGCTTCGACTGAGAATGGCTTTATGGTTATACTACTATCACCATGAACGGGTATAGTTTACTGCATTTAGTTCCCAAATGGATATCACGCCATCTACCTTAGATCACTATTATGATGTCGAACTAGCTGACGGGAGAATAATTGGGTTAAACACTATCCTTAGGGGTTGCACATTAAATCTCCTGAACCACCCATTCAACATAAATTTAATGCCCGTAGAACTTGGAAGTTTCGACGCTATAATTGGTATGGATTGTGGCAAGGTACCAATCAATCCATAGTGTGGTGCTGAGAATATTGTTTGTATCCCGGGCTGGGGTCGCGATGAACAGGGTGTAATTGTACACGGGTGACGGAAGAACGGGGGACCGTGAGTCGCTCGTCTGCACATTATCTCGTACTCCAAAACACAAGAATACATGCTAAAAGGATGTCCAGTCTTTTTGGCACATGTTACTACAAAGGAGGTTGAAGACAAGTCAGAGAAGAAGCGACTTGAGGATGTACCAATAGTTTGAGATTTTCCTGAAGTATTTCCTGAGGACTTGCCGGGTCTTCCTCCGACTCGACAAGTGGAATTTCAAATGGAATTTTGGTACCTGGTTGTGCCCTGTAGCACGCCCCCCCCCCCACCTTATCGATTGGCACCTCTGAAATGAAAGAGTTGTCGGAGCAACTAAAAGAACTATTTGACAAAAGGTTTTATAAGACCTAGTTCTTCGCCCTGGGGAGCTCCGGTCCTATTTGTCAAGAAGAATGATGGATCATTTCGGATGTGCATTGATTATCGGGAATTGAACAAGCTAACGGTGAAGAACCGTTATCCACTTCCAAGAATTGATGATTTATTTGATCAGCTCCAAGGGTCGAGTGTCTACTCGAAGATCGACCTAATCAGTTATCACCAACTGAGGGTTCGTGAAGAAACATTTTCGAAGACCGACTTTTTAGAACGCCCTTTCCGGCGATTATGAATTTCAAGTTATGCCGTTTGGTTTGACAAACGCACCTGCCGTATTCATGGACCTTATATCTGGAGTGCAAACCAAATTTGATAAATTTCGTGATTGTCTTTATTGACGATATTTTGATATATTCAAAGAACAAGCAAGAACACGAAGAGCACCTTAAGCTAATCTTAGAATTGCTTAAGAAAGAGGAGTTGTATGCCAAATTTTCCAAGTGTGAATTTTAGATTCCCAAAGTATAGTTCCTTGGTCACGTGATTGATAGTGAGGGCATTCACGTGGATCCCGCCAAGATCGAATCCATTAAAGATTGGGCACTACCAAGTCAACCAACAAGATCCGTTAAATTTTAGGTCTTTGCTGGGTATTATCGAAGATTCATCTGAAGGATTTTCGAAGATTGCCAAACCAATGACCCAAGCTCCACTCAGAAGAAGTCAAGTTTTGAGTGGGTGATAAATAAGAAAACGTCTTTTCAACTATTATAGGCCGAAGTTATGCAGTGCATCCAATCCTGGCCTTACCGCGAAGGAAGCGAAAAAATGAAAAAATTTATCGCCATAACAGCGATGCTTCAAAGAAGGGTTTGGGCGGCAGTTGTTAATGCAAAAAAGAAAAGGTGATTGCTTATGCATCACGCCAACTGAAGATTCATGAGAAGAACTATACGACTCATGATTTGGAACTTAGAGCAGTAGTGTTCGCTCTAAGTTCCAAATCATGAGTCGTATGGAACCAAGTGCACGGTGTTCACTGATCATAAGAGTCTACAACACATTCTTAATTAGAAAGAGTTGAAGATGAGCCAATGTCGTTGGTTGGAGAGATCAACCATTAAGGGTTCGAGCCTTAGTCATGACTATAGGTTTGAATCTCCCCAAACAAATTTTGGATGCTCAAACTGAAGCATGAAAACCAAAGAACATCAAGAACGAAGATGTTGGAGGTATGTTGGTTGAAAATTCTAATGATCTGGAGAAATTTAGAACCAAAAAGTTGGAACCCCGCGCGGAAGGAACTCTATGCTTCAATGGCAGGAGTTGGTTACCATGTTATGGTGATTTAAGAACTGGTGATCAGCAACTAGTCTCCACAAGTCAAAATACACTAATTCACCAGGTTCTGATAAGATGTTCCAAGACATGAAGAAGCTATATTGGTGGCCCAATATGAAGGCAAACATCGCCACCTATGTTAGCAAGTGCTTGACCTGTGCTAAGGTCAAGGCAGAACATCAAAGGCCATTAGGATTGTTGGTACAACCTGATATACCTCAATGGAAGTGGGACAATATCACTATGGATTTCGTCACGAAGCTTCCTAAGTCGTCATAAGGCTACAACACTATTTGGGTGATTGTTGACTGACTCACTAAGTCCACAACTTTGTACCAATAAAAGAGACTGATTCGATGGATAAACTTGCAAGAATGTACCTAGAGGAGGTGGTCACGAGGCATGGAATACTTCTCTCGATTATTTATGATCGTGACTGACTCGCGCAAACTCAACCCTCAAAACCTATCTATATATGATATAAATACACCAAGGGACGAAATCACGCGAGAGCAATATAACCGGAAGCAGTATAGGGTGTCTCCGGGTCGTTATGTCCCAACGAGGCTAGAATTAAAATCGCAATACGATTGATGATTTTTGTTTGAATGTCACAAGGAATGATTGGGCACTAAAACTGATAAAAATAAGCAAAAGCACATAAATATAAGCAAAGAAAATAAGCTAGGACAAGAATAAAAGCTAGGAATGGCAAAAACACTTAAAACTTTTACACTAAGGCACAAATAAGCTCAAATAAACTTAAGACAAGTTAAATAAGCTAAACTAACTCTAAATAAGCAAATACAAAAAACAATTAAGCTAAATTAAACAAGATAAACATAACAGTACTAACAACAGTACTAACAGTTTTAACTACCAGTACTAACTTTGAGTTAGTACGCTCGGCCTAAAGTTAGTGCTTTTACATAAGTTAATATTGCTAGGCCTTTATAAAAGCACAAAGAAGCAAGAAATAAGCAAATAAACTAAAACAGATAATTAACAATCCCTAATAAGCACTTAGTAATAGGAATAAGCAACTAGAATAAACTAAAATGACAAATAAGCTAAAAAGCTACAAACTGATAAACTATTGAGAAATCTTTAAAAGGAAAAGAAACTTAATAAGCAAACAGCCAAAGGAAAGAAGGTTTTAATCTACTTTAAAAAGCTAAGGAAATCTTAAACAAGCTGAATAAAAAGCTGAAAACTAAAATGAACAAACAGTACTACATTATAACCCCTTGACAGTACTAACTTAAGTTAGTACAGCAGTGTAATTTAATACTGTTTCAGTGTAAGTTAGTACTGTTACCTTTAGAAAATCAAGAAAATATCTAGCATACTAACTTAGAGTTAGTACTGGTAGTGTTAAGTTAATACTGCTCCAAAAATCAACTAGCAGTATTAACTTATAACTAACAGTTTTAACAAGTAAACTAACAGTACTAAGCAAAATAAGCACTAAACATACAGATAAAGCACAAATAAGCAGTTCTACAATCAATAAGAAAAAGAGAGAGACTTACACCACCCTTGCTCAAAACAGGGGTCAAACAAAAAGTCTACAAGCTCTAGCTTGTAGTAAACAAGCTAGTGAGAGTCCATAAGCCCATCCAGAACTGGCTTATCATCCATAACATAAGCTGTGGTATATTTGAGAGTGATATTTGTGATTTTCTCTTAACTACTTAACTTTTTATTTTTACTTAATGAAAACAGCTTATAAGTAAGCTGTGGTGAGAGCTTTTTGAACACAAAACAATATGATTAAGAAACTTAACACTGGTATTGTAAATTGACTTAAAAACTCAAATTTGCATTAAAACTTGAAAATGTTACAAAGCTGAAAGTAAAAGCTGTAAATGACTTTAAAAACTGAAAATTAAACTTAAGATATTCTAAAAATTAACTAGTTAAAAACTAAGATACTAAGATATTCTAAGATGCCTCAAAGGCTTACAAAAGGCTCTATTTATAGCCGAAGTCTTCTCTCTTGGACTTGCAGCTTGTGTTTCTTTTGTGAGAGCTTCAACCAAGTGTGCTTGTTGTGTGAGGTGATTTTAAATCAAATCCCAGCCTTTTATTTCATTTGTGCTTCTTTGGAGTCAATCTCAGCCATCGAAAATACCTTGGGAATGGTGTGGGATTGCCAACATGGCACTTATACAACTGGGGGGGTTGGTAGTAAGGTGGATGAAATGATTTTGGCTAGGGTGTTGAGAGGTTTTGCAGGGGAGAAGGTATGGGACGACATCCAAGTTGTAACTGGGTTTTTGTTAGGCGGGAAAGAGGGCTTTTGGGGAAGGTAGGCAGTTTTGTCCCCTCAAGTTATATAACTTGAATGCAATCTTTGACCGGTTTGCAATTTTTGACCCTTGTCTCTTTATATTTTGTAATACAACTTGAGGTTTGGCAGTTTTAGCCCCTCAAGTTGTATTTTCTTCACTTGGCTTGACTTTTGACTTTGCCCTTTCCACTCCGTGCTTGGATTTGTTTGTTTTTGGCTTTCTTTTTGTTCCTTTTCTTGAATATCCGTTTCCTGCACAATACAAATGCAAACATACAAATACAATGTATTTTGGTATGTTTTTAGTCTTCTAAGTCCGTTTTCAATGGAAAATGGTATGTGTAATTAAGCACATACCAGTGTGTGGTTTTAAGCTCTTTTGGATGATAAGCTAAAATGGATGGCTTATTGGGTTTGTCGAGCTTATGGTAAGCTATAGGATGGTTTAGAGTGCTTGTAGATCAGTTAGAATGAGCTTGGATGGAGGTATTCATCAAGCTGCTTTTTTTTACTCTTTTATGCAAATTTTAGCTTAATCGTGTTAGCTTATCTAAAAGTGCTTATTGTTAGTTGATATTTGATTAAACTTGCTTCTTATTGCTTATCTGATTTAGTTTATATCTGGTACTCCTAAATCTTAGCTTAATCAGTTTTTTATAAGTTTAAAAATGGTAAAAGCCTCTTAAAGGGGTGTTTGGGACAAGACCCAAAATGGGTATAAACCTTTTTCTTGGTATTTTAGTCAGATTTAGTAAGCCCTAAATTAGTCTCTAAGTCAGATTTAATAAGTTTAGAAGAGGTTTTGTTAAGTTTTAATATTAATATTATCAAAAGCTGAGGTCTGCTATACCAAGTTTTCTTCAAACTGGCCACTTGATCAAATTCTTATAAAATGCATATGAGGCACAGTTTTTGTGTTTAATTTGGCTCAAATATGTATCAAGGTGAATTTGTCTTAAAACATTTTGGCTTGTTTTAGCCTGTTGAGTCCCATTGTCACAAGTGTATTGATTTTTACTTAAAAGTCCAAATGTTCAGATCATTAGTGGTTATAACTTAGTTTAATATTGTTCAATCTTTGTTGAAACCAGTTTATTGCAGTCTATGCTTAGTCTAGTTCAAGTTTTTATGGTGTCCAAATCTCTACTCAGTCTTTAAATCTAATCTGCAAGTAGTCTTTTAAAATCACAAAGTCAAAAATTAGTAGTATAATCTGTTATGATTCAGCTGCATTTTCTAGTTCAATTTCTAAACTCAGTTAGCAAAATTTATCTTATTTCTCTTATCTGAGTCTTGTTCTTTATCTATCTTCAAATTTTAGCTTTTGCCTTTTGCTTATAGGTTCATTAAGTTAGCTTTAAAGTAGTAAGTTAGTCTTAAGTTCTGTTTTGAAGTTCACTGTCTTTTAGCCTATTAAGAGTTTTTTTTCCAGCTTATAATGTCAGCTTATTTTTTTCTTTGTGCTTATTTAGTCATAGTTTAGGTCCATGTTCAGCTAATTTGATTGTATATTTGCTCTTTAAGTCTATTTAAGCCCCAACCAGTTAAGCCTTTTAGTTCCTTAGTGTAAAATTTCAAACCTGTCAGTTTCTTTTTTGCTTATTTCAGCTTAATTTTTAGGTTTTGTCAAAAGTCATTTTTTTAAAGTTGCTTATTTTTACCCAGTCTTTAAGATTTTCCAAAAAGTTTTTAAAAAAGGGAAGGCATGGGGGTCAAACCCATGACCTCCCCCTTAGATAGCCAGCACCTCACACACGCACACACAAACCAACTGCCCTAGGGTCTTTTTCATTTACTAGTTTGCATAATCTAATTTATATAGCAACTTTTCAGTTTTAGGCTTATTAGTTTATTTGCTTATTTCTCTGCTTATTTGTTAAGCAGTTGGTGTAGTTTTTATTTTTCCTTTATTCCTCATAGACTAATGGAGTTTTCCTGAATTTTTCATAATTTTCCTAATTAGTTTAGTATTTTTAATAATTAATTTTCATTAAAACAGTTTTTAAATCATAATAAATAAAATAAAAGTCAAAAAAATAAAATTCTTTTTTTCAAAATTTTCTTTTATCATGTAGGACCTAGGAAAAATAAATTTGCATCCGTAGGGTTAAAATTTTACAATTTCGTTTTTTAAAGAACGGGATTGAATCCCGTTCTCGTTTTTCATGTTTTAAAGCTTAAATTGCTCCCGTTTTCGGTCTAGTTTTCTTTGTTCTTGCATTTGAGTCACTTAGGGTTTATTAAAAGTTAAAAAATCATTTTAGGTTTAAGTTTTGATATTTTAGGATTTTTTAAGTCACGTTTTTTTCGGATTCCCGTTTTAGGTTTTAACTTAAATTGCTTTCGTTTTAGGTTTTCTTTACTTGTTTTTGCATTTTATTTGTAGAAATAGATAACCAATTCAAATCTTTGATTATTCAAGCATAATTCCCAAAACCGATTCTCGATTTTCAAATTCACGCCTCGTCGGGAAGAACGACCCGGGTCCGGTTTTAAACTTTGTGGATAACGAAGTGAGAGACCGATACTTGCGGCAATACTATAATACTATTATTGATATTATCCTATTTACTATATATTTATATATATATATATTATATATATTTATATGTATTAAAAGGCTTTTGTCAATTGTACTAAATCAGATATTTAAGTACAATTAGGAGATTTTATAAAGATTTTTGGTTAACCACAAAATGCAAAAAAACAAGTATGACACCCGACGGATCCACCAAAATATAAAGACGGATCTTTCATCTTAGGATCTGTGGGACTCAAATTTGAATCAACTTTTGCCTCTATAAATTAAAGCCCAAATGTTTTCATTTGAACCACCTCTTGAAACCTTCTTACAACCTTTCTAACATCTCTCTAGCATATTTAGTTTATCATTTGCATTTGTTCATTCTTTGATCATTACACTTGTATATAATCCAATACAAGTGATCCAATTATTTTCACTCTCTAGTGAAGAGCACAAAGAAGATCTCCAAGCTTCAATTGTTATTAGTTTAGTTTAGTTTAGTTTAGTTGTGTCATCACATAGTTGTGATATTTATCCACCATCATCTATTTGTGTGTATAATCATAGTTGTATGATTGGTTAGTATTTTAGTCCTTAAAATACATAATGAAGTTTAGGTTGGTTCTACCTCGAAGTATAACTCGGTATTTAGCTTTGTACCAGAAAAATGTGTAAGCGACGTTGTACGATTTTCACCACCTAAAGGGAGCTTGTTGATATAATAAAGAGAACTCTCGAGTTTGGTACTCGAGGGAGTGGAGTAGGGCGAAGAGGAGCTTCGTAGCCGAACCACTATAAATCATCGTGTCTTTGGTTTGATCTTTCCTCTCTTTACTTACTTACATATTGCATACATTCATTTGTTTATTGCGTTACTATCATATACGTACTTGTATATTTATTGAGTTCACATAAAGAAACAAATCTAAGTTTTAATTTTAAAACAGTAAAACTATTCAACCCTTTTTTAGTTTTCCACACTTAATTTATTAATAATTTAATATGACATGCCAAACTTAGGCTGAACAGAGTGGTATTAAAGTCATGGTGTTAGTTCCCCCTCCTTTTACACCAAGTTACACGCGAGTTGGAGGTCCAATGGTGAGTGACTCATCAACGGTGAGTTTGAAAAAAAGTGGGCCCGTCCATTTTTATCTGTTGCATCTTTATAAAAAAAATTACACTACCATTTTTTACCTATAAATACCCACTATTTCACTATTTTTTAAACACAACTTTCTCATTTTATATCAATGTTGCAAAAATCGTGAGTCGCTAGTCGGGCGGTCGACCACCCTGTAGCCTGTAATCGGTCTAGACGCGATTAATCAGTGATTAATCGGTTTTGCAAATTTTATATATAAATTTCAAAGTTACTTGTATGAGATGGATACAACACTTTAAATACACTAAAATTAAATGAGTTCAAAGTTACATTGTTCAAAACATAGACATAGATAATAAAAGTTAATAGTTAATAATTCAAAGTCACATTGTAAAAAAAATGTTCGACTTTCGTTAACCGGTTAGGCCGATTTGACCGATTTTTAACCGATTTGACCGATTATTTACCAGACCGATTTTTCACCCGATTTGCCTTATTTTCGAAGGTGTATGGCCGAGTAGCTTGGAATCGCCGATTACAAGGCCGCCTAGGCCGATTTTTGCAACATTGTTTTATATACATTCTTTATAAAACTTTACTTCTCATTTTATTTACAAAAATGTCTCAACAAAACACTCTCTGGCCCACCAAACATCAACAACGAAAACCCGCCCGTAGCACTCCGCCGACACCCGATGGCATGTTTATGCTCGGAAACCCATCACCGAAGCCACAAATGAACTTTTCACGGCCACAATCATACTATTATAACCAACCATGCCCAAACCAACCATACTGAAACCCAGCACTGACACCGATAGTGGAACCATAAGCTTTTAGGAAATTTTCACAACCAAACGTGTGTCACGATTTCTCGTTACAACCAAGCATGTTCCCATTTAGCCACCCCAACTACGTCTCACAAAACCAAATGGGTGGGTCGTCATCACAACCACGTACGGATCCACCCATGTCTCCCATTCATGCATTTCCAATCAAAGATATGTACACACCTGAATTTTCGGACTCTTTTCAACAAAACATCGGTTCTATTAAAGAAATCGCTCGTGAGGACTATCCCGTTGAAGTCGCGAGCTTGCCACCGAAGACGAAGTCGAAGCCGACTAGAGGATGCCAAAAGAGGACGATTCAAAGCGATGATGCACCCCAACATATTGCATGGATAAATGCGGAGGAAATTGCGTTGTCTAAAGGTTGGATTTACGTATCCGAAAACAACATAATTGGTAACACAGAGAAGGAAGCTGGATTTTGGAGTGAGATTTTGAAGTACATGGAGAGCAAAACAAAGCAGTACGGTAGTCGAACGTACGATATGGTGAATGGGAAATGAAAGGCGGTGCGCCTGGCCGTGGTTCGGTTTTGTGGAGTATACGGTAACGTCATGCGTAGGTTACAGGAGAGTGGAGTCACCGACGAAGATTACTACGCAAGGGAACTTGTTGACTATGAAGCTGAAACCGGAACAACGCTTAAACTTTTTCATTGTTGAGAGATTTTAAAAGGTAGTCCGAAATGGATGCAAAGTGAAGTTTCAAAATTTGCTGCAAAGTCTAGGGAAGGTAGCGGCAAGATATACAAGACATTTGCGTCGAGTTCGTTCAACACAGAGTCTGTGAAAACTAGTATTAATCCGAATGTTGATGTTGGCGATGACGAGGAAGATGAGGTGCAGGAAATTCGACGACCGATTGGTAGGGACAAAGCGAAAGATGCTGCGAAGAAGAAAGGGTTGAGAGCATTGGGATCGTCAAGTATGAATGACGAAGCATTGGCTAGGTTGATGGTATCCGAGATGGCAACGCAAAACGAACATGCCATCGAAATGCAGAGAGAAGAACGCTTAGCCTTTTTAGAGATCAAAAGGAGGGAGGTGGGTGTCGTGAACGAGAGTTGGCAAATCAGGAGTATAGACAACGCCAAGAAGACATAAGATTTTATCTCCAGCCATATGATCACTTGATTGGGGATGCGCGAGCGGCAATGAAAGCACTAAGGGCGGAGATCAAGGCGAAGTATACTTTGCCATATTAGTTTACGTTTTTATTTATTTATGTATCGTTTTTATTTATCTATGTATCGTTTTTATTTATCAATGTATCGTTTATGTTTTTAATGTATGAATAAAAGTTTTTAATTTAGTACGTCTTACGTTTTTATTAATTCCGTACGTTTACATTTTTATTAATTTCGTACGTTTACGTTGATATTTACGTTTTTAGTTTATTTTTAAAAGTATTTAAATAAAAAAAATGGGTACGAACGGTGAGTTGCAAAGTTACCACTACGGTTGAGTGTGAGTGAGTTGAAGTGAGAAGAGAAAGAAAGCTAAGGTGACGCTGAAACGAATAATGAGTTACCCACCACCACTCCATCCAACCTTATGAACTTTTAAAAACTTTATTATTGATACATAACTTTTTAAATTTGACCGGTTTTGAACCAGTTGTTAAGAAGGATTAGAAAAAAGAATTTTAGCTATCCAACTTTTGACGAGTTCGGACTACATAAAACCACTCGAGACCTATTATGAGTGTTTATAAGAAAAGCAAATACAGCAAAATAGCAAATTAATACGTGGTAGTAGCAAATTAATACGTGGTAGTCGACGGACGCATAAACGTGAGAAAAACAGATCACGAGCCAATGAGTGAATATAATTTTTCTCATAATTATTTGTTGGGTACTATCAGTGACTCACTGAAAAAGTACATGTTTTGTAATTTTTTTTCGTCCTTTGGTCCTCCTGTTTACAGTATAACACAGTGTTTTATTAGTTTTTGTTCCGTGTTTTTTGACAGTTTAATAATTTTGACTTATTAAACTTTATATTTTTTGTTTTACAATTTCCGTTTCACAGTTTTATAATATAAACAAAATTATAAAAATTTTAAAAAATAAAAAATAAATAAATAAACCAGAAAAAGCAAATGGTACAAATGGTAGATAAGGGTGGGGTTAGGGGGTTGGGTTCTTAATAACCTACCCCTTATTTGTTACATGTGTGTCCTATCAAACTTATTAAGGTCGGAGTGAAGTATAACTCACTCGGTTAGTTCCAAAGTCAAGGGTGAGTTGACACTTCACCCATACAAACTCACGTGCGACTTTGTGCGTTTGGAGATGCGAACGGTGAGCCACTCACCATTAGTGAGTGGTAATGTTTATTGTTTTTTATTTGTTGTGTGGGTGTGTGAGGTATTTAATGAAATACATTTTGTATAAATTGGGTATTTTAATAAAAGATAAGTTAGTGGTGACCACTACGTTTGAAAGGTGAGTTTGAGTATGGGTGAGCAAAATGGACCGCGGACCGAACCGGACTGAGAAACCGGCCCGAACCGGACCGGACCGAACCGAACCTATTTCGGTCCGGTCCTCGGTCCATCCTTTTTCTTATTTTTGGTCATCGGTCCGGTCCGGTCAGGATCGGTCTTACAAAACACCCGGCAATTATGCCTTGTTGGACCGGACATAGACCGATCCGGACCATTTCAGTCCAGTCTTCGATCCATTATTTTGGCCAAAGTTGGTTTCGTTTCGGTTCATTTCGGTCTTAGTCAGTCCGATCCGGTTTTCGGACCGCGAGCACCTGTAAATGTGAGTGAGTTGAAGTGAGAGAAAAGAGAAAACTGATTTTTCGCTTAGGTGAATGATGAGTTAGCCTTTGGCACTCCATTCACTTTAACGCTGCGTTCTCGAGTTTGTATTTGAAGAGAAAAGAAAGTAAATTCTAGGAAACATACTAACTCTTGTGTTCTTAAGTTTATATACGAAGGAAAGGAAAGAGTTTACATAGGAAAATGGAGTGAATTTTGGAGCCAAAATTATCCGCTCATCTTTGGCCTGATTGTGTAGGAAAGTAAATGGATGGTCTCATATTTTAGGTAAAAAGACTAAATTGCCTTAGAAAAACTAATAAATCGTGTAAGTTGCCTCCCACTTGTACTATCTACTTCATCATTTCTTTTACACCAATTCACATCAATCAACCTCTGTTTTCATCTACATAAGTTTTTATTTTTTTCTTAAATAATATTAGTATGTAAATACCTGTATCTATGCTTCTAGTTGTAAAACTAATCGATCTGAAAATGTGTTTCATTGATAATCGATGAGTTTCTTGTTGTATTAACTACTTGTGGTGCCATATAATTAATATTCAATTAAAAGTTTGGCTCAGTATTATTCAGTGGCTTTTGATAGGCATTATAAGAATACATGGTATATATGAATGTGATGTATATTTAACAGGTGGTAGTGATATTTCTCTTGTAATTTTGACAATTAATTTCATAGTTTAATATTTTATACATCTAAAAATACTTTAATTCCTTTATAGAAATCAACTACTAGCAATGGATGATAATGTATATATGGTGGCAAGAACTCAACATTTAGCTGCAATTCACGTAGTTTGCATAGTGGTGGCTCTTATTGCACATCGTAGATTTCGAAATAGAAATCGTTTTAATGTACCTACCCGAGAGTCGATGTTGCATAGACAACAAGTTCGGGAAGAGATGTTGCACGATCTCTCAACAAGTGGTAGATGTCGTGACCTTATCCGTATGAGTGAGAATGCTTTTAAGACATTGTGTCAAAAATTAGAGAGTGATGGCAGTCTTCGACCAACTCAACGTATGACAATTGAAGAACAAGTTGCTATGTTTTTGCATATTGTAGGAAACGACTTTAGAAATCATTTCGTTTCATGGTGTTAAGGTCGATCTGGATCAGCTACAAGTAGGCATTTTCATAGAGTTTTAAATGCAATAATATCATTAGAAGATCACTATATTAAACAACCTAGTGGTGATACTGTCCAGAAAGAAATCCAACAAAAAAAGAGGTTTTATCCTTTTTTCAAAGATTGTATAGGGGCAATAGATGGAACACATGTTCGTGTGAGAGTACCTAGTAACGATGCTCTAAGATATCGTGGTCGTAAGGGATATCCGACAATCAATGTATTAGCTGCTTGTACATTTGATTTAAAGTTCACATACATTTTGAGTGGATGGGAAGGCACGGCATCAGACTGGAGACTAATAAAAAACGCACTCACTAGAGAAGATAAGCTTCTTATTCCTAACGGAAATATCTTAACTAAGAGTTGGGCATATTTACAATTTTGTTAATTATTAGACTGATTCTAGTATGTTTATAGGTAAATTCTATTTGGTTGATGGAGGACTACCCCATAGGAGTACACTCATAGCACCTTATAGAGGCATTAGATATCATTTAAAGGAGTATTCGGCTCGTGCACCACAAAATTCACAAGAACTGTTTAACCTTCGTCACGCATCGTTACGTAACTCTATTGAACGAGCATTTGGCGTCTTAAAGAAAAGGTTTCCAATAATTAGAAGCACAGCCGAACCTTTTTACTCATGTGAAACACAATCCAACATATTTTTGGCTTGTTGTATCCTACTTAACTTTTTACTCGAGGAGGATCGTGACACAGAACTTGAGGATGAAGTGGCGCACGAGCTGTTAAATGCACCACAAGATGAAGAAACTCGTGCTCCAAGAGGCATAGACGATGGTGGAGAAGAAATAAGAAACTCAATTGCAAATGAAATATGGAATGAGTATTTGTTGCACCCGAACAACGAAATTAATATGTCCAATTAATATTAACTTTTGTTTTAGTTCTTGAAGTTGGCACTTGATTAGTTAATGATTTTCTGTTGTAATGTAAATTGGCACCTGGTTAGTTAATGTTTGTAATGTGGAAACATTCTTTTTGTTTGCAATATATTAAGTGGTTAGTATGCTTGATTAGTGACTAATGTTTGAATTACTTCATTATATATTCAGTGTATCATGGAAAAAATGCAGCAAGCAACCAAGGCGAAAAAAGATGGAACTACCGCAACCAAACTAAGTTGGACCCATCAAATGGATAATGCCTTCATTGAGGCGATGCTCAAAGAAAAAGAAAACGGTAATAAACTAGATGGCTCATTTACTTCCCAAGCTTACATGAATATGGTAGAGGAGCTAAGTAAAAGTCTTAAAATGGAGATCAGAAAAGTCCATTTACAGAATCGGCTAAAAACGCTCAAAGCACATTTTTCTCTGTACAATGACATCTTTCGTGGTGTGTCATTAAGTGGCTTTTCATGGGATCCAATTACTAAGTTAATGAATGCAGAAGATGAAGTTTGAGAAGCTTTAATCAAGGTATATACATTGTGTATTTAGTTTATGTTACTTCTTTCTAATCACAAAGTGACTATTTGGTTTTAACAGGAAAAACCTGAAGCTGCAAAGTTGAGGACGAAACCAATTCACCATTACAATGAGATGCTGGAGTTGTTTGCTAAAGATAGGGCCATAGGTGAAGGTGCTGTAACAACAAAAGAAAGAAACAACAGAATTAAACAAAATGAGCAAACCACTAAAATAATTGATGAACTCAATGAAACTGATCAGTTGTTTGAGAACAATGATACTGGCTTGGAAAATTTCAATGATTGTGACGATGTTCAGGTTACATCTGAAGTGAAAGTGTTAGCCTCAATTTATTGAGTCGAACAAGGAAGTTCGGTCACTCTACGATGGAGCTTCGGTCTTTAAATAGTTAATGTTGTAATAGGATATTATCGGGAATCGGGCTCGATAGTGAATCTAATATTGTATATATGTTTCGGGTTTAATCCCAAGCAAAATCCGAGCCCGGGTCCTAGTTAAATATCCCGCGCGTACCTTTAACGCGACGGGGTATATAAACTCTTTTCTATTTAGAAAAGAGTAAGTTGTTCAAAATATCCAAAATATCTTTTCTCTTTTCTCTCTCAATTCTCTCTCTAGTTTCTCTCTCTAAACAACTCACCTCCTTTCTCTTTTCTAGTTCCGATTCGTGTATGTTATATGTTATGAAGTGTTAAACGGGATCCTACAATTGGTATCAGAGCTTCAAGGGTGGATTTGTGTTTGATTATTGTGGCTGATTAGCAAATTTCGTGCTTATTTTTGGTTCTAAAAACCCACGGCTCAAAAAGCTTATTTGGGCTTAATTGGTTGATTATTCTTGGTGTTTCTCGTGTTATACATGCTAAGGAAGAAGCATTGTTACTCCTACAAGTGATCCTCAAGCCTGAAGATCAAAAACGAAGATACAAGGTTCGAATTCTATTGTGTGTTCTTCGTAGAGGGTTGCTATATATTGGACGATTCACAAGGAAATACGAGGTTATGTGTGTCTAATCTTGATATACACACTTAATATTGTATGTTCTAACCTTTGTTTGTGGGTAATAAGCTCATTTAGTGAAAATTTGCAAAATTTGTACTTGGCATTCTTCGTGGCGGTTTGACAAGATCCACGTTTTAAGGAAGTTGTCAGGCGGCGGTTTGACTAGGTCAACAGCGAGTTGCTAAAACAGCGAGTTGCTAACGGCGAGTTGCTAACGGCGAGTTGCTAACGGCGAGTTGCTAACGGCGAGTTGCTAACGGCGAGTTGCTAACGGCGAGTTGCTAACGGCGAGTTGCTAACGGCGAGTTGCTAACGGCGAGTTGCTAAACGGCGAGTTGCACAACA
>BQNB010138989.1:0-17620 GCA_026074375.1 Tanacetum coccineum
AACAATTTTGTTGATGTTTTAAAGCAATGTTTTCAGGTGGTCAATAGGCACGAGGTGCCAAGGATACATTGGTGACACTTTTGGTTATCATGCTAAAGATTTGGATGTAATATGTTTTGGGACATGTATTGTCAATCTTTGTAATATCAAATCCTAAACAAGTAAAGCTGCATGCTTTGTGTAACAAGTCTTTTATCAAATCCAATGTATGTTATTGATCTGAGAAGTAACACGCCCCGGATATCCTTATTCCGTTGCGACCCATTTTGGGGGTGTTACAGATTTAACCTTGCTTCAAGTGTTCGACACCCTACTTACGACGAAACTACCACCGACTGGGTACACTGCCCGTTAAAGTGTTGTTTTTGGTTTAGTCGGCAAAATATAAATTTAAAACTTGCCAAGCTTATGATAGAATACTCGTCACGATCGAGCAATTGAGCGAATTAGTTACATGTTACCACATAGATTAGTTGAGTGATTTGAGTATTTTTATCTTCCTATTTCGTGAGGTGTTTGGTTGTGTACTTGTAATCGATCGAATAAATGCTTTAACAGAAAATATCCTTAGGGATACATTTTATAAACTTCAAATAACGTCTATTTTATAGCATCATTTATCCCATGATATTTACCCATTTTATATAATTATTGCAAAGAATTGTTACTTAATCATTTATATTTGAGAAATGCAGTAATTATGGAGTACTTGGTGAAACTTAGCAAAAGGCGCGCATTCTGGAGCTTAAACGAAGATATTTCGATGATTTATGATTCTGACTACCAATACGCCATATCCATCAAGGAAGATACGACGTATCCGTGCCTGCACTCACCAAAGACCACGTAAGGAAAGAAGATCTATACGCCGTATCCAGAGAAGATCTATATGCCGTATTGAAGATATAGTATGTGAAGATTCTGGAAGATATCAATCGTGGTCCCTACTCCAAGAAACCTCAATACGCCGTATCCAATCCCTTGGATACGCCGTATCGAACCGACTTCCAGACTGTATAAATAGAAAACTCAAAAATGAGTTTTCAGTGTGCTAAATCATATTCTCGATACTTAAACCACAAAAGTCGATTTTCAGAAGAGAAAAAGAGCAGAAGAAGTCGAGAAACATTCTCAATTCCATAGGAGACAATGTGTAATTCCATATACTTTAGTAATCGTTCAGTTTTTGGTATCATTCGTTAACTTTGTTAGTTTACCTTGGCTAAATAATTGCTACTTGTATTTATTATGACATTTGAAGGCTAATACCTTCGGGTATTAGCCATTATTATAAAGATCTGAATGTTTGGTATTTGTTTATCTCGATTTCTTGATTTATCGTTGCATGCTTGTTTATGTTTATTACATGATACTTGTTTACGCGCTTTTGTATGCGACCTATCATTCAACTGGATCTAGTGATACGGACCAAGTAATCTAGATGCTGAGATAGCTCTACATATAGTAATTTATACATCTAGAATAATAGGATCACAAATATTGTCCTTCTAAATCTGTGTCTAGGATACGCTTCGGGCTTAACTAGTTAATTGGATATTGCCAATGGTTTATTGATCATGTTGACTAGAAGGTGAACCTAGATAATTCAACAAATAACGTTTTGATTCTATTGGATAGTTGGACAAGTGGACTACTAGTGTAATAAATTTCCATTAAGCGGTAAGTGGGTAAAGTCTTATGAGCGTGGAGTTTAACAAGATCACCATTGCTTTAATACCTGAAGATAGTTTATAATCAGCAATTTAGGATGCTTTATAGCGGATGCTTTTAATTGTGACAGAATTAATGTGTTTAGGTCTTAGGAAGAAGTAACGCCTAATTCTTAAGAATGATATGCCACCTCGACTGGAGAAATCATTGCACTTAATAAACAAACCAACGTTTTAATCAGATTAATAATGGTTAATACAGTTTTCTATCATAAGGCTTGACCTCTCTTTTATCTTTTGTTTATTTGCTTGCATGGTTTAAAGTACTTAGAATTGATTGTAGTCACCAACCAAACCGTGTCAGTCTCTCAGGCTGAAAACCCCCTTTAACCCGTTAGAATTAGGATTAGGACTGACATAGGTTTAGCATAGGAATAGGATAGATTAGAATTAACATAGATTAGATAACCAAAGTATTAATAAATTGATAGATTTAACCTTGCTTCAAGTGTTCGACACCCTACTTCAAGTGTTCTCGACACCCTCTTGCCACGAAACTACCAACCGACCGGGTACACGCCCGTTTAAACGGTGTTGTTTTGGTTTAGTCTAGAGCAAAAAGTAAAAATTTAAAAAATCTTGAATCAATAAAAGTATTATCACACCACACAATGGAGACACATCATGAAAGGCTTGATCAACGGTTCTAACAGAATTTTTAGAGGTGACGAGAAGAGTATATTTGTGTTTTTAAATTTTATAAAAAGCACGTAAATCTATGGTTTGAGAGGTTGGTTTGTTTAACTAATAATTAAACTAAATATAATCTAATCTACTGGTGTTAACTTAGAATGATCAAGAAGTATTACTCTAAATAGGCTAACTACTCCTCAAATTACTTCTTCCTAGAACACGTTGCTTTGTCAACTTTGTGATGCATCTGTGTATGTATGTGTCCGAGGTCATGAACGGATTACATGAACCGCCGTCTATTTAATATTCTGTTAGTCAACGCACAAGTAAGTTGAGTAAAACAAGTAAGGTAGTATGAAGACTATTACAAGGCCCCTAAGAGTATATTAAATGCATGCAAAATATCTTAAGAGGGATCAACCATATAATGGGTAAGGTAGTATGAAGACTGTTACCGATGGTATCCTTTCTACACACTCACGTTTCCCTAGACATGTCAACAGCGATACAGACAAAAGCTGGTTTTATAAAACCTAACGCGCACATTCATCAACAAGAAGCAACATCAAAAGGATCTACAACTTAAGTTTCATGCAATATTAGATAAATACAAAGGAGGGTTTATCCTCGCATGTTATAAAGAAAGCAAGAAGATAAATCAATCAAACAACGCATAGACATATTGAATGATTAATGGTAAACAATCTTACTTGATTAAAACATGGATTCAAGGCAGTACAATAGGGTTTTGAGGCCCTAAGAACGACCTATAAAGCTGCTAAAATGACTAGGGTTCGTCTCCCTAGGTTTATACAAAGTTATCCCAAAGTTACACACTTAAAACCTTAAAAACAGCTTTATATTTATAGAGATATCGATGCGACGGCGTCGCTTTGTAATCCTAACGCCGTCGCCATGTAGATGATTCTAGATCTTCTTTAAGTCGGCCACATCCTGACACCATCGCTAAATCTCTGATTCCGTCGCTTTATGGGTGCGACGACGTCTCTAGGCTCTGAGTGCACAATTCTTCATGGTTCTTGGTGTAGAGTCGTAATCTTGTCCATTTCTTCTCCAAATGAGCCCAAGTCACGTGTATTTCTTCTAAATGTCATCCAAGTGCTAAAAACCTAAAAATAAACGATTAAGCACATAATTTAGGCATATTTGCATGATTTAAGGGGTTAAATGACCCCGAAATAGTGTATAAAATGACACCTCATCAAATACCCCTACACTTGGGATTTGCTTGTCCTCAAGAAAATGGGTTTTTCTACCTAGACAATAGCAATATGAGGGTCATTTAACCTACTCTTTAAAAGTATTTTACAACACAACCTTCTAGACCTCGTAATTAAAAGCACGGAAAGTATATACTAGCACCTCACATAAGTGTTTGGGATTCTCTCTTTTACTCGGGTGTATAATAAATTATAACATAAGGGGGAAACGGAAAATCAACACTCATTACTTGTCATAGCATATAAATTACCATAGGCTTGGTAAAGGATCAAACCTCCACCGCTAGGCGCAAGCATTATTCATTACTATCAAAGAGGTCTTTTAAAGGGTTGTGGGGTGTAGGTGTAAGATAACATTAACGGAAACGGAAATGGATAGGAAATATTTAGGTGGCTTTGGGTGAATTTGGAGTGGAAGGGTTAGCTAATTATTTAGATAGGACTTTAAAAGACAAATAGAGGAATATCTTTAGTGAGATGAAAGATTTTTGAAGATACTAGAAGATTGTCCTTAAGAGATAAAAGATATAGAAGATAATATTAAATGTTAGGAAGATATTATTTGTTCTTATCTTTTGTAAAACCTAATGTCTCTAATATATAAATAGACATAGGCGTGTACTTTTCTATATGTGTTAAGATGTGAACATCAGGAAAAGTGTGTGTGTCCAGGCGTAGAGATGTAGACAGCCATTATGTTAGGTTTTGACCTCACGGTTCAAGATAATTGATCTCTGTTACAATATTTTTGTAACCGTATTATTCTTAATCCACATAATATTGGGGTTGAGAATGGTTTGGTAAAACCTATGTTTCATAACATTGTCCTTTATTGTTTTAATTTCCGTTGTGCAAAATATAGGTGTATCATCGAGGTTGTATTTGATCCTAGATAGAATCTAACACACATATGAGCTTTAATGCATTCCAAGAACTATCAGTGTTTTAGTTCTAATCTCATGGTGATTGCTATGAAAAGGGAGGTGAAAAGGGTCGAAATTGTTGAGTCATTTAAACTGGATGAAGAATTAGTGTCCTCGATGTGTTGAGAAGTGGTCATAGCGTGAGAACTTTAAAGCATTTCATGGCTATCTGTGTCTGAAGATGAACTATCTGTTGGAAGGGTGACGCTAGGTCAGGTTAGTAGGTCAAAATCACCATGAAAAAGGTACAAAAACTTCTCTCTCTGACTGATTGTGATGAAAGAAGACATACTTTTGACTATACTCATGTTGATCTCCATTATGTGGAAGATCAGAGGAAAAACTTTGCTAGAATCAAGTTCAAAACGTACTATTAAACATTAGTATCTCTGATGTTGAAGCTCTGAACTAATTAGAACCTTACAATATACCAAATACCAAGACCTTAAATAGCTCCTATCAAAATGAGATCACCAAACTAAGTTTAGAAAATGAATCTATGAAGGACGAAATCTCTGACCTCGAAAAGGTCATTAAGAAATGTAACTCTAGTAGAGTCACCCTTGACCAACTGCTCACTAAGCAAGTCCATGGGAACATTGTCAGGGCTCTAGGAGAAAAAGGTAGGAGGAAAGAAAAAATTTCCTCAAAGAAAGTTGTTTTCACCAAGTCTAATGTATCAACATCTGAGACTAGTCCTGAGACACCCTCTGACTCTGAGTCTAAAGGTAACACTCAAAGACCTCTACATTCTCTTCCTAAATTAATGGGGGATTGAACCATCTGGTAATACAAAGTGTCTCTCTTTCCCAAAGACCAAACAGACCACTGAGAAAGTGGTACCTGTAAATGTCAAACAAAAGACAAAGACCAAATCAACCCATGACTCACCCACTGAGAAACTTCTTCTTACCCTGATACAAGAGGTAAAAGGGCTCAAAGAGCAAATCCAAACTCATTCAGAGACATCACTACCTACCTCTCAATCAGGAAGTTCTAGGTCTGCCAAAGGCAAAAGTAAGATCTAGTTTGGACCTTGTAGGCACTGTAGGTTCAAAAATCACCTCACAGAGGATTGTTACATAAAATCCATGACCATTTGACCAAGGAAAACCCTAAATAAACTATGGTCAAAAGAACCCTGGCTAAGCTAAAATCTCAGTCATCTCAGTAATCATCAAGGAAAGTTCCTATGATCCCAAAACCTTATATTCCTTGAAAATATTATAGATTCAATGACCATCACTCTGATGAGTGTGGGTATTACCCTAGGTGTGACCTCTGTGGTAGCATTGCCTATGAAATCACTGACTGTGTCAAAAAGATACCCCAACGAATATCAAGGGTTGCTCTTCAGCGATCTACTGAACCCACTACAGAGTGGGTTCATAAAAGAAACTAATCTGTTTCAAAATATCTGTGCAGGATTACTTAAAGAGATCTGTATGGTATCTAGATAATGGCAGTTCTAGACACATGACAGGGGTTAAATAATATCTACACAGATATTCAAAATAGTCAAGTCCTAAAGTGGTATTTAGAGATAACTCTTTAGGTGACACTGAAGGATATGGCTCAGTTAACTACACCAGGGTTGCTTATGTGAATAGTCTGAACCATAACTTGATAAGCATCAGTCAGTTGTGTGATGCTAACTTCAAAGTGTTGTTTACAAAGACTTAGGGAACCATATTCAACCAAAATAATGAAGTTATCCTCATTGCCCCAAGAAAAAGAGATGTCTATGTCATAGACATGACATCTTACAATGAAGAAAGCAATGCCTATTTCTTTGCCCAAGCCTCACCAAGTGTCAATTGGCTTTAGCATAAGAGGCTATCCTATCTCAACTTTAAAAACATAAACAAACTTACAAAACAAAACCTTGTTGCTGGTCTTCCCTCTTTGAATTTCTCAAAAGACAAAATATGTTCAGCCTGTGAGAAAGAGAAGCACCATAGAGCATCATTCAAAACCAAGAGATCATTTTCCATCAGCAAGTGCTTACATCTCCTGCATATGGATTTGTTTAGACCTGTTAAACCTCAATCCATCAGCCACAACAAATACACCCTTGTTATAGTAGATAAGTACTCAAGGTACACTTGGGTGTTTTGCCTAAAGAAAAAGAGTGATGCAACTGACTGCATCATATCTTTTATAAGAAAGATATAAAATCTCAATGAAGTGAAGGTAAAGGAGCTAAGAAGTGATAATGGAATAGAGTTCAAAAACCTTAGGTTGGAGGAATTCTATGATGAAAAGGGTATATCTTAAAATTTCTTATCTCTTTGCACCCCTAAACAAAATGGTGTAGCTGAAAGAAGAAACAGGACCCTGATTGAAGCAGCTAGAACTATGTTAAATAGTGCTAATCTCCCTTAACAATTTTAGGGATAAGCTATTAATACTGCTTGCTATACTCAAAACAGATCCATTACAGTGAAAAGGCATGGGAAGAAAGCCTATGATGTATTCAGAGGAAGATCTCCATATATCAGCTACTTCCATGTATTTGGGTGTCATGTGCATATTCATGATCACAGAGATCACCTTGGAAAGTTTGATGAAAAATCTAATGACGGATTCTTTCTTGTCTACTCTCCAGTGGCCAAAGCATTCAGGGTCTTTAACATCAGAAGACAAAAAATGGAAGAAACATATCATGTTACATTCAGTGAAGATGATGACGCAATTTCTCAATCAAGCACAGAAGGTGATGCAATAAACTTTAATGAAAATAGATCCTTCCCTGATGGTGAATTCCTAGAACCAAGGAAGAAGATTACTCAAAGATCAGGCAACAATACACACCTTCCATATATTCCAGCATATGCTCCTTTTTCCTCCAACAACATTAACATCCCTGAATGTCCTACTTCATATGTTTCACACTGTGCTCAGTACTCTGTCACTCCTGATGAACAAACTAAACATTCTCAGGCTGATGATCTTCAAGTTCTCAATGAACCTGATAATCATGAATCATCTGGTATCCTTGAACCTGTTGAAGTTCAGATATCAATCATAAATGAACAGATCAGTGAAGTTGTACCCTCATCATCAATTACTTCACAATCAATTAACCTCCCTGCACCTCAAGACAGATGGTCCAGAAAGAAACACATAAAGCTAGTAAACATTATTAGTGAACCTCTAGATAGTATAACCACTAGAAGCAGAGTCAAAGACTCTGAAGCTGCTTCAGCTCAGGAATGTTTATATGTTAATTTTCTCTCTGAAATTAACCTAAAAGACTAAATGAGGCTCTTAAAGAAGAAGGATGGGTTATTGCGATGCAAGAAGAATTGAATCAGTTTGAAAGAAACAAGGTATGTACATTAGTTCTAATACCCTAGGGTCAAACCATTATTGGGATAAAATGGATCTTCAGAAACAAGATGGATGAAAATGAGATTGTTATAAAGAACAAGGCAAGATTAGTTGCTTAAGGGTTCAGACAAGAGGAAGGGATAGACTATGATGAAACATTTTCACCTATTGCAAGACTTGAAGCCATCAGTATCTTTCTTGCATATGCTGCCTACATAGGTTTCATGGTGTATCAAATGGATGTGAAGAGTGAATTTCTTAATGGTAAAATCTTAGAAGAAGTGCATGTACAATAACCACCTGGATTTAAAAGCAGTGAATTTCCCAACCATGTGTACAAGCTAGACAAAGCTCTTTATGGGTTGAAACAAGCTCCTAGAGCATGGTATGAAACTCCTTCAATATTTCTTATTCAGAACAAGTTTGTCAAAGATACCATTGACAACACTCTTTTTACTTATAAAACTAAGAGTGATGTCATAATAGTTCAGATATATGTGGATGATATCATTTTTGGGTCAACTAGTGATAAAATGAGTAAACAATTTGCTAAACTAATGATAAAAAAAGTATGAAATAAGTATGATGGGTGAATTAACTTATTGTCTAGGTTTTCAAATCAAACAAGATTTCAAAGGAATCTCTATTTGTTAAGAAAAATATGTTACAGATTTACTTAAAAAGTATGAACTAGCTGATAGTGTCTTAGTGAAATGCCCCATGCTTCCCCCAAACAATTTGGGCCATGATGAATCAAGGGTCTCTGTTAATGAGACTGTGTTCAGAGGCATGATCGGGTCACTGATGTATCTAACAACTAGCAGACCAGATATCTAGTTTTCCACATGTCTCTATGCTAGGTACCAAGATAACCCCAAGCAATCCCACCTTGGAGTTGTTAAAAGAATTTTTAGGTATTTGAAAGGAACTCCAAATCTAGGCCTTTGGTATCCTAAAGGATCAGGCTTTGATCTTAAAGCTTATTCAGACTCGGACTACGCTGGATGCAATCTAGATAGAAAAAGTACATCAGGATGTTGTCAGATACTTGGTGGAAAGTTAGTGTATTAGAGTGCAAAGAAGCAAAGCTCTGTGGTAATGTCACCAGCTGAAGCTGAATATGTTGCTGCCATTGGATGCTATGCATAAGTCTTCTGGATCAAAAGTCAGCTAGCTGACTACGATGTTCTTTATGACAAGGTGCCTATATTCTGTGATAATACAAGTGTCATTGCCATTTCAAACAATCTAGTTCTGCAATCGAGGACAAAACATATTAACATAAGGTATCATTTCATCAGAGACCATATTTTAAAAGGTGATATCAAGCTTCATTTTGTACCCACTGAGTTACAACTAGCTGATATTTTCACAAAACCTCTAGCTGAACCTAGCTTCACCAGATTGGTCGCTGAGTTGGGTATACTCAATATCAAATCAGATGTATCTAATAAGAAAAAGGCTTTAAATGATCCTATGAATTGAATATTAAATGTTTTTAAGGAAACTTAAATGTAACTAATTCAGTTGAAAGACAAACATTCTCAATATTTAATTCAGATTTAATTTGATAGTTGTCAACCACTTTTTCATAAAAAGAGGGTTTTTACAGTTTACGAAAGGTCAAGGGGACCCACGTTTGTGACAGGTTTACCACTAGGCATTAAATGCGGATCTCAAAACGATTTTATTTCAAAATATAAAACATTTTAGTGGTATAAAAACACACACTTCACATCACTTTTCACAAATCAAAACCCCCAAATTCACAACTTTCATCATCCCTCTAAAAAAACAAAGTTCATCCCTCAAACCTAGTTTTTTCAATCGCAAAAAATGGCTTCTGAATCATCCACTCAACAACAACCACAACCACTCAAAGCAGCATCTAATGTTCAATTTAAATGTGAAGATGCTAAAATAGCCTTCAACAACAGTGTTGCACTATTATCATCCAAAATCCCTTTATACAAGAACATGCTTCTATTTCTATCTCATTGTTGTATCTCGAAGGCTTTAACCATCCAACCCTCTGCCATCTACACCGAGTACCTTAGAGAATTTTGGTATACTGCCGAAGTAGAAGATGATACCATCACCTTTTCACTCTTACATGTTAACAAACCTTTCTCGTTCGGTCGTAATATCTTCTCATCCATCATTGGTTTAGACTATACAAAGGATTTCGCCCCCTACCTTCACATGTAGAGGTGAAAGATGCTATTGCAACTTTAGGAATTACGAACGAGAAGAAACCTAGGATGACATTTGTGGATTTAGCTCATTTGTCTCTACTCAAAACCAGATAGTTCTCACCAACTTGCAAAGTGCTAATGGTCTACATAGTCAAGCGTCTGGGAGGTAATTAGGGATCTCATGACCAGCTGAATATCAATCAACAGATGATTGCATATGCTCTTTGTTGGGGTCAGGACATCGACATAGCTGGTATCTTATTCTCTGAACTTACCTCAAGGCTAACCTCTGGTGGAAAGAAGGGAAGAGACAAGAACGTTACTCATCATGGAACACTTGCTAGGGGAAGCCTACGTCAATGACAATCTCAAACCAATGAAGTCTTATCAGATTACTGACGCTTCCTTTAAGGATTCAAAGATATATGAGGTTCCTCTAACCTCTTATATGCGTAGAGTTGCAAAACTTCCAGAGCAGCCTTTGGTCCTTCCTTATGAGGAAGTGAATGTTGAAGGCACTGATGACAAGTCCTCGTCCGGGACCGCTGTGCATCCTGTCTCTCAACCCAAAGCAAAAACTAACAAGAAGCTAAGGAAGAAGAAAATCCCATCTTCATCTGAACCAAAAGTTTCAAAGACTGTCAGGGTACAAACTCCAACTTCACAAGCCTCTGAATCTCAGCCAGCTAAAGAAACATAGGTTACCACTAATGCAACCCAGAGTCTAGAAGCCTCCAAATCAGTAGAGGACCAGGAAAACCAGTCTCAGACCGTTGATACCACAAAGGTAAACAATATTTAAATATAAGGGGCACTGCAAGCAACCACTCTCAAACTTCTCTTGGAGAGAGTGGTGAAGTTAAGGGATACCCCCGACCCATTAGAGAGTCAGAGTCAGAACCATTATTCCTAAATTTTCTATACACTTTGAGTCTGCACCATGGAATGATACGCTGGGTCTATAACACCCAATGTTGACTCTGAAAACTCTAGACTTTGCAAGGACAGGCCTATCTAGTGCATGAAAGTCAGACCTCTGTATGAACTAAACTTTACTCAGACTTAGAGGTCTCCAAACCAATTAAAATAATCCCAAAGTCTCTGACTTTTGAGGGATCTGGATAATCATACCTAGACCTTTTAGGGACAACAAATGGCGATCCTTACCTACATTACAAACTCACACTGAAAAGAATCCCAAAAGTCTTAGACTTTTGAGGGGTCTAGATAATCACACCCAGACCTCTTAGGGACAGCGAATGGTGACCCTCAACTTCATTATAAAATCACTCTTTTAATTAACAAGTTTTTGCAGGACCAAGAAACCATTGTTAAAGAGGCTGAACATACTAAGGAAAAGAATGACGAAGAGGAGTTCGTTGACTCTGGTCTTCAATCTATGGGTGATGTAGCATTGGAATCGCTGAATGAACCTGCTGATGAAAGCCCTTATGATACTGAGTCAGAGATTAAGTTTGTGAAAAGATTCAAACCACTGGTCGATGATGATGAACCTTAGATCACATATCTAGGATCAATGAACTATGAAATGGAAGAAGACTATGACTTAGCATCAATGCCTAATGATGAAATTGGCTCACTCTCTGGCTCTCAATCATCAGAGACTAAAGAAGATGACAAGCAGTCACAACACAAAGAGCTATCCAAGTCTAAAGAGAGGGATGCTGACAATATACTAGACGAAATGGTTGATATGAATGCTTTCGCTGATAAGCCATCCCTGTCAGACCCCATTGGTCATCTACGCAATGAACTCAGCAATCTCACTACCAAGGTACATAATCTTGAATCCTATATATCCAAACAGGTGACTGATAAATTGGAGGAAACTGTCCCTTATTTAGTAGCTGAAACTCTCAAAGAGAACTTACCAGAACTCCTCTCAGAGACTCTGAAGAATGCCATCCCTCAGATAGTATCTGAGTCTGTCTAAGAGATCCCCAAACCCATTAATAAACAGTTCAATGCCTTCAACAAACTTGAGGCTACACGCTTTGTTAAACACCGGTTCATTATGCAGATTTGGCCGCATACAGGAGTCGAATGCATTACAAAATAAACAGGCAGCTTCAATCTGATAAAGATCAACCTTCGACGAAGTCGGACTTTCACAATACTATGTTCTTCCTTTAGCAGGTAAATTTTCTTACTAGTTTACCAAGTAACATCTTTTGGTGGCCTAAGTTAAGTGGTCTAGTGTAATATAGGGGTTATGATGCTTTTTGTTACTAAGAGTCAAACATTAATACTCGAACCTGGACATAATACACACATAAGAACATGAGCAAAGTCACCGGTCCCTGTTCAGACCATTAACAAGGACAAGTGAAAGTCTCGGCAGCCTACACGACCTAGGGACATAAAAGTCTTTATTGTGTTACGTCAAATTAGTGTTAAATAGAGGTGGCAATTGGGTCGGGTTGGTTTGGATCGGGTCATGGGTCGAACAAGTCGTTTTAAAAATAGGACGAAGGGGTCTCACAGGTCAAACAGGCCGGTTCGACCCGTTGCACTTTTACAATTTTTCAATATTTATTTTATAAACCTATAGATGACAAAAACACTTGAAATATATAACAATTGTAGATTTTATTTTAGATAATTTGACTCATATTGAATTTTGAATATAACTCTTAGGTTGTAAATACTGATATGATAAATGAACTTTTAAATAAAATCTGCTAAAACAACATAGAAAAGTTTTGTAAATTCAGACAGCCAACTCAGCATTGGGAGTTGCGGAATTTCTTTTTTAGATGATGATCTGTATAAAGAAGTAAAAAAGCAAAGCCAACCATAGTCTTAAAAATAATGTTATATAAGGCTACCGTGTTGAAGCCATAGCTGATTGAACCACAGGACCCGCTCTCTACAAAGGTGACGAACCACTTAAAATTGTGACCCATACGAATCATTTTTGGTTGGAATGGGTTGTGATTGCCACCTCTATCGTTAAAGAAAACAGTCACATAGTTTAGGTACCATAAAACTACTAACAATTGTCACGAAGAGAATCACTCGTCACCTAGTCACACTCATTGATTAGAATATGTCATATGTAATATATCAAGTTCACACTAATATCCAAAAAATGTTTGAATTTTTATTGTTGCCTGTTGGAGCAGTATACATTTGACATACAACACAATGAACAAGTAAACGGGTCGAAATTTCCACCTCTTAAGTCTTACATTTAAGTGAACCGCATCTTTTGATGAGTTCTTATGCCTTGTTGCTTTATTATGTACACTTGTAGGATTTGCAGACAAGAGACAAAGAGCTCATGTGTGATCCTCGTTGATGTGTCTTCTTATGGTGGCTTGGTTGCTATTTGCTAAGCTGTGGATGAATCAGAAGAGTAGAATTTGTTTTTGTTGGATTATGGTAGTCGGACTAGCACGAATACGTTACGAATATGTGAGCCTATTGGGGGCACACACGTAAGACACGAAGAGTACGTTTATTAAATACTTAATATACGTTTATTTATTATTAAGGATTTAATATACTTCACGATAATTATTTAATGATTATTGGTTTAACCGTTAGACGTTATAAACTAATTAATATATTCGTTAAATAAAAACCGAAGGGACTAAAATTGACAAAACCCGAACCTTGTGGGTGTCACTTGTTGGCCGACCCATATAGCTTCTAGAAGGGGGTTTTGGGATAAATTTTAGAGACAAGGGATAAATATTGTATTGTGAGATATTCTAGTTTATCTACAACTAGGATTTGGATGTTATATAAATACCCATCCCTCTCACTCATTATTGATTCGATCACAACCTCAAATCACACGAGACATATTATCCCAAAAAGTCAAACGACAACTTACGAATGAATAAAACCTTCACAGAAGCTATATATTATTCACTTTTCATGTAGAACCAATTCAAATTGGTTTACATGTACATTACGTGTATATGTCTCATGAATATAATATATTTTCTGTCATGTATTCTGATACCTATCTTTTTCTCTATTTTCCTTCCTTGTTTTTAATCAACTTTTATTTTTTTTTTTTGTTAATACTAAGACTAATATGATATTTTGCAGTGAAACTATAAAAAGTTTATTTTTTACAATTGTTTTTATAATATAAAAAACAGAATTATTAAAAAACACCTGATAAAAGAATAATTTTAAATAATCTTATGAGTATTAGTTATTGTTGTGAAAATCAACCTCACAAACGAACAAACAAAATTCGAACAAACGAAGGGAAAGCTTTATTCCAGTACCCACAAAATTCAAGTACAAACCCTAATTCAATAAGGATACGTGGAAAACTATTCACAAGGTACAAGAAAATAATGAAAAATGGACTCTATTATAGGCATCCAATACCTAAAAAACCTACCAAATTTCTAAACCAACAAAATGGGAAAAAATCAAAAACTAATATCTTATCCAAAACCAAATTTACCACAGCCCTTAGACTTAAGTTATATTTACAATCTACCAGTGACTTAAACTCGACGAAATTCAAACCAAACGAATTTGTTTCAATGCAAATTTTCAAACGCTAGAGATGATAGCAAATTCAAACTACGATCAATTCTAAATGTAATCGAAAACAAAATCGATCCAAAGCAAATGCGATGGACTTAAACGAACAATCAAATGTTAAAGAAAATTCAAAAAGACGGATCAACCAAACAATAAATATGGCCAAACGTCTTCTCAAAGACAATCAAATATCGGTCTGCGGACATTCAAAAGATGACGACGAAGATCCAAATTAAATTAACAATTTTCAATGATTAAACAAATTACAAAAGGACTCGTATTATTACAAAGTCTTCAAACCCAAATCGATCTTCAAATTCAAATATCACCAATCCAAATTCTAATGGACCTATTTGATACGTATTAGGTCCAAATATCAAATTCAAATCCAATGACCACTTATTTGTAAGTCTCTGGTCCAACTTCAAACTATCTTATCATTATAAACAAATTAGTACAAAATAATTGACGATACGAGCTCTAATAAATTCAACGCTCCAAAAATATGATAGAATAATAATTTTTTTACGCACCATTACTAATAAGAATTACGGTTTAAATTTAAATTACAAATAAAGAGCCGAAATAACAACATTCTCCACGTACGATTATTCAAAAATTTAATCGAATTCAATCTCATATTCGCAAGCCAATTTAATCCATAGTTCCAATGGCTACTTCTTTGACAAAATCTAAACCAAACAAACAAAATTATAGCAAAGCCCAATTCAATCAAGCCCAAGACTGAATAAATAAAATCATAACCATAACCACAAAGTCAATCCAAACAAACTAATTCCAAGAGACAGAATTCAATCGTACCTTGATATTCGAATCACAAATATCGATCCTTCAAGCCAAAACCAAAACAAACCTTTTTTTTCTTCTTTTTCTTCATGGCTAAACCAACCTTGCTCTGATACCACTTGTTGGTAATCCAAAGCACAAAACGAACAAACAACATTCGAACCCTAATTCCAAACCAAAATACAAAATCAAATTCAAAGGTACCAAACCCTAATTCCAAAAGGTACGAAACAAATATCCAAAAGGTACAAAGAAAACTAATGTCATTGACCTCTATTTATAGGCAACCAATGACCCAAAACCTACCAAATTCTAAACCAACACAAATTGGGAAACAAATCAAAAACTAATATCTATCCAAAACCATATTTACCAAACGCCCCTTAGAGTTTAAGTCACTTTTCTAACAGTTATAAAGCTCGTAAGGGTGAATGGTTTGAACTTTGAACACCTTATTTACCCACGCATACATGTGTTTAATCTCTCTTTTTCTTTTCTTTTTTTATCGTCTCTTCTCACCTTTTTATGGGTCACCCGTCACAGTATCTCACCTTAATTTCTCGCAAGGGATATCATCACACAACTTCTGGCATGTTTATGTTGCGGTGAGCTTGAATCCACAAATTTTTCTTAACCATAATCTTATAGATATTTATATTTTGTATGAGAACCGCCTAGATACCATACAACTTTAAAAGATGTTGTCTTGTCTCACTTGTCAACAGTGACATTGAAAATGTCACCCATAAAATTAAAGCATGAAACAACGGCCTAATAGTAACACATGTAACATATATATATATGAAAGAAGAAAGTAGAAAGAATCAAGACATGTATTTTTATTGAGAATGATCTCACAAACTACAAGTAAACCTCTATTTATAGGGCTTTCATAATCAAAGTATTTAGTACAATAATAATAGAAGGAATATGAAAGATGAAAGGTTTAAGAGGTTTAGGTATATAGATAGCCACAATCATAATTATTCGTAACACTCCATGTTGGCTATCCATGTAACACCTCAAAAAACGTGTCACAGCGGAAGTATGTCCGGGAGAGTTACATCATAATACACGGCGCTAGATACAAGAGAACGACCTCTAAATGTGTCGTTTGAAAAGTAATCTCGTTGATTTTCTTGAAATTGATATAACATTTGTCCCATCATTGCATCACCATAAAAAGCTTGAAAGTAATACAACGAGATTTGATCATTGGTACGTATGTAGAAATACATGAATGAAATCTTTCCAATTTAGACTCCAATGCACATCAGATAATCCAAGCATCTAATTCACCTGAAAAAAACATGCTTAAAAACGTCAATATAAAGTTGGTGAGTTCATAGATTTGTTTAAGTATAAATGTTGAACCAAAGTTCCATAAAGTATGTATGACCATTTAAATCCTTAAATGTCCTTCCAAAATGTATGTATGATTTTTAGAAATCAAGAATTGTAAAGCATGCATGACCATTTAAATCCCCAAATAGTCACCAAAACGTATGTATAGTGGAACCACCTTTGTTCAAAGTATGTATTGCCACTTTATTCAAGACAACGCGCAAGTATTCATGTATATGTATTGTTGGCCCTGTAGACCCAACTAATCGTAATCTGACATGTTATAACGTTCGTTACCCAGTGATAGCTAATCACCCGAATGGGGATTCACACCAGAATAGATCTATTTCATAACATTCGCGCTCACCCTCCAAGTGATTTACAGTTCATGAAGCTGTGACGTAGACTTATATATACCCATCACATGTGTCCCCTCCAAGAAAACCCGGGCATTTATTTAAAGAATATCTACTCCCGTTACCGGTGTCCCCTCCAAGAACACCCGGGCAGTAACGTAAAAATATGTACTCCCGTTACCGGTGTCCCCTCCAAGAACACTCGGGCAGTAATGTATTGTTATCAGTTCAATCCGTTTAAGCTAATCCGTAATCATTTCAAAAGTAAAGTATGTATTTGTGACCAAAAATGAAGTCAAATAATGTATCCCATAGCGAACTATGTATATGAGTATGAAACCAATTTGTAATCAACCATGTAGACGCATTTGCAAACAAGCATGTTGGTATGTGCTAAATTACACATACCTTTTTCCATTAAAAACGGACTTAAATGATCAAAAACGTACCAAAAATACTTTGTATTTGTATGTTTTCATTTATATTTTGCAGGAAACGGATATCAAAGAAAAAGACACAAAC
>BQNB010138990.1:0-14491 GCA_026074375.1 Tanacetum coccineum
TGTAGACATGAGATGAAAGGATCGAAGCTTTAGGGTTTTCTAAAGGTTAGTAGATTAATCTTTACAAGAAAGTGGGGTTAATACACGGCTTGTGAGACTTGTCGGTAAAGTTGATTAAAAAGCAACTTGACAAGGTTTGTAGCAAGGTTAAACAAGAATGGCTAGTATGAATGCTAGGTTAAACATCGAAAAGCTCGATGAGAATATTGTACAAAAGCATGAAGGTTCAAAATAAGTTGGATTAAAGCAACTTGGTTTTAAACAAGTTGGGTTCAAACAACTTGGTCACAAACAAGTTGGTCACAAACAAGTTGGGTTCAAACAACTTGGTCCTGGTGTTGAAACATGATTCCATGGAGTACAAGATGAAAAACGTGTTTGGTTTGAGGTGGAACTGCAGGGATCGTAAAGCTGAGGTTTTTCAGGTTAGTAACGATGATGCTGCAGTGGCTCAAAGACGGTTGGAGGACAAGCAACCTGAAGAAAAGACAAACACGGACTGCTTGGTAAAGGAGCAAGAAAAGGTACACCTTGGTATAAAGGTGAGGGCAAACATTACGGTAACTGGAGTACCTGGTCAAGAGGGTGCAGAGGGTAATGTTGTTGAAAAGAAGAAAATGAAGGTATCTATAAAAGCTAATCCAAGGAAATTACTAAAGTACAAGGCCTGGTTAACAAGGCGGTCCCCGGTTCGAGGTTCCAGCATTGGATAAAGATGCTGAGTATCGGTTATGTTTAAGTGTTACTCCTAAAGTGGAAATTGTAGGATATTAGGAGTAAACTTAACATAGGTTAGGGGGGATGCTAGTTATTCATTCTTCTTCCTCGTTGTAATAGCTTTATTAGAGATTTAATAAAGGTTTGGTACGAGGGTATAACGTGTGCATACATTTTTCTTTGCTCATTCGTTAATTAATACAATGTAACGTTTGGGGTCACGTGTGTGTTTTCTTTGAGTCTATATTCCGCGCTAGCTTTCAAGGTTTGTTGGACTTATTTATTCAACAAATCAACTCTTTTCGAGCACAATTTGTGAGCTGTAATTGAGCTTACGAGTTTTCGAACTTTATATAAATAGTTAATGCTTCTGCTTCTCGCATCTCACTAAACATAAGGCTTAAAGGCAAGTCTCGTCAGGAACTTTCCTGTGTGCAAGTATTTGCTGTTTAAGAGAAATGATGAGCGATGCTAAATTATTTGTTTGATAAAAAATATTTATAAAATTAAATGCATAAATTTACACTTTTTCGCTTTTAGTGTACCTGCTAAATCGGCAAACGACTATGGATATATCTTATAAGCAAATGTATCTTTGGACCTCAATTTTATATAATCTTTATGACGAAACAGGTGTAAGGCTAACTCACAATAAAGTTACATATTTTCTCATTTGAGCCATTATCAGACACGAACCTAAAAAAGTACTACAATACCCATCCAACTTTTAAATTATGTTTAATTATCATACGTTTTAGAGGTCATCTCTTGCACCGTTAGTCCTTTTGACTAACGACCGTTTGTAATTAACTCAAAAATATGTTTTCTTTTTCTTTTCTAATTATATTTAAAATTTTCTTATACACGTTAGTCCTTTATCCGTTTTTATATAATTTTTTTCTAATTATCTTTTTCTTTTCTAAAAAATATGTTTTCTTTTTCTTGCACCGTTAGTCCTTTATCCGTTTTTATATATATATTTCTATGCATTTTTATACACGTATGATAATTAAATAATAAGAAAATTTAAAAAATAATTAGAAAAGAAAAAGAAAACATATTTTTGAGTTAATTACAAATGGTCGTTAGTCAAAAGGACTAACGGTGCAAGAGATGACTCTAAAACGTATGATAATGAATCAAAATTTGAAAGTTGGATGGGTATTGTGGTACTTTTTTAGGTTCGTGTCTGATAATGGCTCAAATAGAAAAGTACGTTGCTATTAAATGTCATTAACCCTTTAGATAAAAACACAAACAAACTAATAATGTGTTCAGTGACAACAGCCACATATTATCGAAATTAATCTAATAATTTATTATAAAATTCAAGTAAGAATCCATCAAATAATCTCAGTTATCATATTTGAATACCGGTAAACATAAATGGGTTAAGGTTTTCTTATTGAAACATCATCTTCCAAATTTACAATGTAGATTGTATTCTAACTAATCCAATTAGTATTAGATAAAAACTAATACTAAAACTGTTGGAGGTTTTATCGGTCATTGGAGATGCTCGAGAGCTTCAACAACTTTGTAACATACACCAACCCTTACACTTAACACTTTATTTGTATTAACTTAACAATCATATTCTTTAAATGTGCGTCCTTTTTATTCTTAGATGACTTGATTTAAGTTTATGCAGAATTCTAAAATCAGTCAACCTAATCTAAACTGTTGGAAAAACTTTTACCATCTAATATACACTAAAGACCTTGGCATCATTCAAATCATTCTATTTAATATGAACTCATTATCTAGATTAAATAACAATACATGTAAACATATTTAATAAGTTGTTAGAAGATGCATGTTAAAGAAAACCATACCATAATAATCAATTAGTGAAGCATCATGATCCTTAACTAGTGATGCGAACGAATTCTGTTCAATCAAAACACTCCGATATCACTGCAACTCACAATATAACAAAACGAATAAATTGCAAAAATGGTTCTTGTGGTTTGGCCAAATTGCAGATTTGGTCCGTTGAATTTCTAAAATGCAACAAACATCCGTATTTTAAAGGTTTGGTTCCATTTTTGGTCCTTGGTCGAATTGAAATGACTAAAATACCTCAGCAATTTGGCCAAACCACAAGGACCATTTTTGCAATTCTCTCTTTCTATTATTATTATTATTATTTATTTTTTTAATTTTTTTAATTTTTAAAAGAAATATTTTATTTAAATTAAAAAAAATTTAAGCTTTTTTTTATTTTTTTTATTATTACTATTATTAACACAAATATATAAAATTGTAACGTAACATATGAATCACTGCGACTTATTGTTTTTCTTCTATTTTTAGTTTTTGACATCTTGTTTACTTTTTCCAGTTTCAGTTTTATATTTTTGCTTAACTAAAAAGTAGTATGGGGTGTTGATTGGTTCGGTTATCGAGTTGTTCGGTTAATTCGGTTCGGTTAGTTCGGTTAATTCGATTCGGTTGTAAAACCGAACCGAACTAGAATTCAACCCAAAGTTTGTAATTAATAACTTCTTAAAAGTTTGTAATAATGACTTCTTAAAAGTTTGTAATAATAACTTTAAGTGAGGGTAATATGGTAAACTCAAACTAAATTCTCTATCTATTTTTGGAAGTGGACAATTATTTTGGGAGAACTCAAAATGAAATAGTAGACAATAATTTTGGGATGGAGGTAGTAGTAATAATAAAAAAATTATTTAAAAAAATATATATATAAAAATTTAATTTAAAAGAAATTAAAAATAAATAAATAAAATAAAAAAATAATTTAAAAATATAATAAATAATAATAATTATATAATAATAATAATAATAAAAAGATAGAATTGCAAAAATGGTCCTTGTGGTTTGGCCAAATTGCAGAGTGGTATTTTAGTCATTTTAATTCGACCAAGGACCAAAAAGGGAACCAAACCTTCAAAATACGGACGTTTATTGCACTTTCGAAATTCGACGGACCAAATCTGCAATTTGGCCAAACCACAAGGACCATTTTTGTAATTTACTCTAACAAAACCCTAAATCAATATATAAAAAAAGTTAATGTTTATTATACCTTGAGTTAGATGATTTTGAGCGATGTTGATTTAGGGTTTTATGGTGGTCGTAGTTTTATTTTTTAGATGTTGTGTGTTCTTGTGGAGTATATGAATAAAGAGTTTCATCCTCTTCTTTTGTGAGTTGTTTGTTGGGTGGGGTGTGATAGAAGGAGAATAACTCAGTTTTAGTTAAGTTTAGTTTTCACCCTTATATTTTTTTTGGGTAAAGGGGATTACCCCGGTGTAACATTTCATATTTTCAGGTCATTTACGACTTTAATTATTTAATTATTTATTTTTAGGCTTTTGCGCGTTTACTTTTAATTTTTACCGTTAAACTAAATCGTGTAAACTAAAAATGAGCATTCAACGTAAACGGGCATCAAACAACTAAATGTTTACGTCAAGTAAGTGTTATAAAGTTATTAGGATGATAATTTATAACTTTACGCTTTTTATTTTTATTGGTTACGTAAAAGTTTTGTAACGCAATAAAACTACACTTTTGCATGCATGGCAAACATAACCCAACCTACACTTCATAAATTACCCACTATAACCCATAATACTCAAAAAAACTCTCATAAACCTTTATTCTATTTAGCCCTAAATGAAATTTTTGCCACATATGTAACACATACTACTTGAAATGTATCCTAAACCTCCACTAACACTAATAAAATATCATACTTGTTATCCAATGGATCTAAACCCTAAAGTTAACAATCCAAAATCTTGTATCCCTACACCTTGTTAGTTTCGGCTTGATAAATTGTGGGGCAAAGAAGTATGGCTTGAGCTTACATCTTTTCATTCTTACAAAAGATGAAACATGCCTACATTGTTGGATCTAAACCCTAAAGTTAACAACCAAATCTTGTCTCCTACACCTTGTAGTTTCGGCTGAAATTGTGGGGCAAAGTTACCCTATGAGCCTTATGAACCGGATACAAGGAACACCACACCAAAACCATTTGATATAATTGCTTAAGTGGTTTTACTTCTAGTTTATGCTATAAATAAGACCCATAAAGCAACTAGTATGCATACGCTTATCATTTCCAAGAAAAACAAAGCATAAAAACCCTATCTTGATCACTATAGCCCACGGCTCACTCTCATAACCGATATACAATCCATAGTTTTGATTTCTAAGCTGGTACAAGTGTTTAAGGGTTATTGTTGATCATATACAAGGTGCCTTAGAAGCTTGGTTTGGAAATTAAAAGGGTTTTGCAAGTGAAAAGGAAATTAGGGTTTCTTAGTAAAAATTAGGGTTTTGTGGAAGTGTTTAGGGTTGTACACTTGGGTTTTGCTTGTGTACTATCATCACCTATCTTCATTAAGGTCTTCTAAGAACCCTAATCTTTTCAATACTTTAATTTCATGTTTTATATAATTGTGTATAGTTAAATTATCACCTAGGTTTTCTTATTAAAGTTTATAAGATAAAATCATATGTATACATACACGAATTAATTTTGTGTATGGTTAATATGATGTTTTAAATATGTTGATATGTTTAAAACAAGGATTTACAAGCAATGGATAGTTTATATAATTATTTGTCAAGTATTGATTATTTTATTCAATTATAAAGTTTAGATAAGTAAATAAATATGTTGGACAATTTTCTTGGACAATATGGACCTATTATGATGGACACATTGTAGAGGACTTAAATTATATACCATGGATGTTAATTTATAAATTAGAAGACTTGTGATAATTTTAAAAAGTTTAAAAGTGTATAAAATAAGATAATTAATCTTTTATATGCTACTGTTCATTCGAACTAATTGACACTTTATTTAATATTTTATAAAAATAATACATCTCATAAGGATGGTAATCATATAAGAAACTTGAAAATCCAATAAATAACGAAGGAGTTATGATTTTTATGAGATTATGCGTATAAAAGTGTTTTTATAAAACTAAGTTTATAAAAACTAAATTTTTTACAGAGAGATATTTCTTTTATATTTTTTTGTAAAATTAGATATTGTAAGGATTCTAAAAAGGTAAGAAACTTGAAAAACCAATGGATAATGAACTAGTTATGACTTTTTCATGTTTATGTAATAAAAAAAAAGTGACTTTATAAAAGTAATTTTATAAAAACTAATTTTTTTACATAAACATACAGTGTACATGGACCATGTTAGATGATAGAAAATTTAATTATGAAGTCATGGACATAAGAATCACTAGAAACCGAAATAAAACGAATAAGATACAATAAATATACGATTTTAACAATTAAAATTTATAAAAAGTATTTTTATAAATCTACACTTACTGTTACTGTTAATAACAGTAAATATGAATATAATAAATGTAATATTTGATTAGATTCATCAAATACGAATCCATACATGTAAGGTACGATGTTTTTAAGTTATAACGATAAATTATATAAAATTAATTATATAAAAGTAGTTTTATATAATTTATAAAATATTATTAAAGTTACTGTTCATCAGTGATTATAATATTGAAAATATGATATTTGACTAGAACATTCAAAAACAAAGCCACATATATAAATAACATACTTAAAACGAGGGAGAAATGACGTTTTTACTAAAATGATATTTATAACGTTTTTAAATATTATTTTCTCAAATAATTAAAGCTTTTATATAATGGAGTTATATAAATAAGACATCAAGTATTTTTGGCAAATAACGAATTGTTGGACAAGTATACCATTTTTACAAACACTTTTAGGTGGTGATGTAACTATATAGAATTATATGTGTTTTATTATTCAAATACATGGTACATTCTATAACGACCTAAATTTAATTAGGTTTTGCATTCGGTCATGATCTTGACGTTTTCATTCACTTGATTTATTTCATTCACTTCCTTTACCGAGGTGAGTTCATAGCCCCATGTTTTACTATATCAATGAATTTACACTTTGGGTGAGAAATCATCGCATTGTTATTACATTGGACGCAAGTGTACATTTTTATATGATTATGTGTTTGCCTAAGTAGCGATAACCCTCTGAGCCCATTATCATGAACTGTCAATTACTTTGTGTGAGCGCGAATGTTATAAATAGATCTATTTGGGATTGACATCCCCGTTCGGGTGAGTAGCGCTCACTGTGCCAGTTTACCGGACAAGCGAACTGTCATACCATTGACGTATTTAGATGTTGCGGGTTAGAACATCATCACTGGCAATGTTGTCAAATTTATAATTAACAATTCAATACATGTCGAGCTTCAGTGTCATGAGCTTAGGGAAACGTAATTACATTTTGTGATGTTTGCATCTGTTGCATTATCACGGGGAAAATCTTGCGGTCCTACATTACATTTTACATAAACCTATGAATTCACCAACTTTATGTTGACGTTTTAAAGCATGTTTTCTTAGGTCAATGAGGCACGAGGTGCTAAGGATACATTGGGGATACTCTTTTGGGGAGTCATGCATAAAAGATTTGGAGTCATTACATCTTGGGATATTTGTTATGATCTAAAATCTTGTTATTTCAATGTTGAACAATTTAAGCCGTTGTGCTTTGTATTAAACAATTTCAATAAATCCAATGTATCGTATTTCAAACGACTCTTTTAGAGGTTGTTCTCATATCTTGTGCTATTGATCTATGAAGTAACGCTCCCGATACACATTATTCCGCTGCGACCCAATTTGGGGGTGTTACACCCGGTAAAATATATTAATCACAAACAATTAAGTACAATGAAATGTAGCTGAAGAACCACATTAACCTCAAGCTAAGCTTGAACATCCACTAAACGCAAGTGACATGCCACAAAGCGCAAAACTAACAAGATACACTAACAAGGACACCAATAGGTAAGAACCACTTCAGCAAACAAGAATCCTCACAACGGGCCATCAACACAACACTAGGAGTAAAATACGCCAGTTGAGACTGCATCCTTAAAAAATCTTCCCAAGAAAAACCCAGTGAGAAAAACCTTGGAGAAGGAAAAAGGAGTACAACCCTCAACTGACACTCCTCACTCCAAGAATGAACATAAAACTTCCAAGCGACATCCAAAACCTTCTCCCGCTGCCAAATATTCAACCAAATAGAATAGTGATCAGCAATCATTGAGTATGACGAATGAGAGAATCGGGCAACCTCCAGCGGTTAAGCAATATCTAAACTATCTTCGTCTTTTTGAACTTGCACGATAAGAGCTTGAGACGGACATTAGACTGAATAACTTCAATAATCTGATCATAAGATCTCTTCTGCTTTACGAAAAGCCTGTTATTTCGTTCCTGCCAAATAAAGTAACAGGAAGTTGCGAAAACAAGCCTGACAATAATACACCTAGCAGACCGCTTCTTAGCAAGCGGGATGAGAAACTCCACAATTAAATCCAGAGTAGAAGGCATATTAGGAATACCAATAAGCGTCTTCACCTGCTCCCAAACCTACAAAGAAAAACAACAATTAAAGAAAAGATGGTCATGGGAGTCCGGTTGGGTCCCACACAAAGGACACTGAAGCAGGTTTAAGTTAGTATTGCTACTAACATCCTATTGCCTCAGAGTGTCCTGGGTCTTTAATTTTCACTTAATAACCAACTAAAGATGAATAGCATGTCGGGGAATTTGGTGCGAAAACCAAACAAGATGATACCAATCAACAACCAAACCTCTAGGACGAATACAATCCCAAACCGTGGCCACAGAAAAACCTGAACTAATATCATTATGATCTTTCCAAATTAACTAATCCACCGAGTTAGGATCTAAAATTAGGACATTAAGGGTAGATAAGTCAGGAAATTTTGAATACCAATGCTCCGGCCACACCCAGTTACCATGATCAATGATCTCGTTAACTTTAGACGAGAGCTGTAATCCAACGCCGTAAGCGGACTAAGCGAACACCATTTATCAAACCAAGTTGAAGTCCTCGATCCATCACCAAGCCGATACCAAATAAATTGCCGCATAATAGGACGAACTTGGAGAATTTTTTGCCACTCCATGACATATTACCTCGTAAAGGAACTTGGAGAATTTTATGTCCGCTTTGCTCCTCTGCTCAGGAAGATTCCTCGCACTTGTTCTTCAGTTGCAGATTGGTTACGGATATCGTCAGGCTCGTATGCCGCTGGTGGAATCTATCATGGACGCCCCTTGCCCCTTATTCATATGCTGATTGGGCTTATGAATTGGTTCAATTTCCCATCAGATTAAGCCTAAAGTTAAAGATTTTCTGGAAGGGAGTTCTTATATACAATGTAGGAGCGTACAAGATATTTCGTATAATCATTGCTCTTGACTCTCGTCGAAAGCCCCTCGTAAAGGATGTTATTTTGACGATATTGTTTTCGCGCTCTTTCACTTGGTGCCTTTCTAGATGTAATTGTACTTTTAGTTGGGATAGTTGGTTGCAACACCCCTATTTGATCTCTTTGTAATTCTTTTTCTAGCTTCTTGCTAGTTGGTTTTATAATAGTTGCCGTTCTAAACAAAATATTACCTCGTAAAGGAATTTCGCAACGACCTCTCAATTTATACATATGAATCCGTTTAACTCATAACGATCCCTTCAGGGAAAGAATGCTCCAAATATGGGAGGTAATAAGAGCTTTATTGAAAGCCTCTAAACGCCTAATCCCAAGACCGCCCTCTGTCTTAGGGAGACAAACAACCTCCCAAGCAACTTTAGCCTTACCTTTACGCATCTCACCTTGGCACCAAAGAAAACCCCTCATAAGTTGTTCAAGATCCATCATAATGCGGGAGGGAAGAATAAAAACCGAGGCCCAATAAACATGCATAGAAGCAAGGACAGAACGAATAAGTTGAACTCTACCGGCAAAGGATAAAAACTTATTTTTCCAATCACGAATCCTCTCTCTCACTTTCTCAACCAGCTCCGTGCAGTCACGAAAAATAAGGCGAGAAAAAACCAAGGGAACACCTAAGTATTTAATAGGAAGCTTACCTTCTTCAAAGGGAAGAATACTAAGGATGTCCAGCTTAACGTAGTTAAGAACATTGCAAAAGTAAGCAGTGCTTTTAGGTAAACTAGGGGTCAAACCAGAGACATTCTTGAACTCCTCCAACGAATCCATAATAACCCGGGCCGAGTTAGCATCACCATGAGCAAAAAGAAAAAGATCATCAGCAAAGCAAAGGTTAATAATATTAAGATCAGAGCAGTACCGATGATAGGTGAAGCTATCCGACTCACGAACACGACGATGCAACATAAGAGTGATAACCTCTATCACAAGGGTAAACAAATAAGGGGACATCGGATCCCCTTACCGAAGACCTCTTTTACCTTAACCAGAACATAGCAATAGTCCGATCTCAGCACAGAAGTTTGTCATGAAATATGAAATACAATGACAATAAAGATTCTAAAATTAAATATAATAAGCTCCTTAGAGTTGAAAAATTCTAATCCAAAAAACACAAATATATATTCTGAAAAACCTCTTGCATAAGGGTGATTCACCAAACATTAACACTTACAACTTAGCAAACATTAACAACCTGGAAAGCAGTCTTTGTATTTCCAGCAATTCATTTTTTAGCACCTCACTACGTGCACTTTTTTAAATCATGTAATTTCCTTTTTCATGGGTGGACAGGGGTTGCGTTTGAGTTTGGGTTTAGCTATATGTCCAGCTATAATGTTTATTTTAAGCTCAATAAGTTTGGCCGATGATACACCAATATCCCTTATAGAACATGGTAAACTCAAAGAAGCCAAAGAAAGAAACTAATGATCAGGGGTGTCGACAATGTAGAAAAAGAATTTAATGACCTCATTGCAGCAAGTGAAAATTCCCAAAAAATTCAAGACCCGAGGGGGAATCTTTTTAGTAGAAGGTGTAGACCACATTTTAAATTATATATGTACACGTGGATATGCTTATTATATATGTACATGTTCAGAACCTGTTCTATGCAGATAAGAAGTTTAAAATCACGAATTCAACCTTATTTCAGTCATAGTAAAGAGCAATCCCAAACACTCTTAAATTTATGTGTGTAATTTCGGTAGTGATGTTTTACATCAACAGAGTTAAATTCTCTTCATGGTCTTTTCCCTTTCTCAAGCAACCTAAGCTATCTATGATTTACCCACAGCTCGTTAAGGACAAATAAGACAATACACCATGTTGCAGTGTCGATCGAACACTTTATTACTCATATACAAATGACATATTGAAGTTAACACTTTTGAACAATATCAAGTTGTGATCCTGTAACACAAAGTTTAAAGAAAGTAACCTGATTTATTTTGGTGATATAAACATATACTATTTTTCATTGAAGATCACCTGCAATAATTTAAAGAAAAATCATAAAAACCCCGGCCCTTTCCACATAAGATGCAATTTGTACAATAATAAAAAAGTAGAGGCTAACTTAAGCTGGTACTTGGTGCGTTGGTAGCTGCATCCGCAAAAGTAAACACAATGAAAACCCGAACTCGTCAAATTCAAATTACAATATTCAATATAATGAAAATCTAAAAAACAAAAAAAATAAGATAGCTTTTGTATTGATAGAATCCAATATTAACTGATGATATTTTTGATGCAAATAAATGGCATACATGATCTTCTTGATGCAAATAAATGGTTCTTGAACACTTCACCTTTTTTGTATTAATACTGGTACCTGCATTAATCGTGATACTTAACCACTACATTTAAGGCCCTGTAACCGCCATCCACTGCATCCCTCCTTTTAAAAATCAGAGACGAAACATTAATGGCTCTTATAAAAGATATCTTCCCAACAATATAGGTGACTCAATCTTTTATAAGAATATATATATATATATATATATATATATATATATATATATATATATAGACACACACACACACACACACACACACACTGGTCTATACATTATGTGGTATGAGACGAATACCCGCGTAAAACGATAATGTATAACAACAAATAATTATACATGTGAACTTGTAGTTTTAGTGTGACTTTTATGGGTTCAATTTGTAGTCATTACGAGAAAAGAATCTATGGGTAACGAAATGATTAAACTTTGACGATTGAACAATATTTAAGTTTTGTTATCATTTTAGAGTTTTTCAAGTTTCAAAAATTAAAGTTTTACGATTAAAGAAAAATTATCCACCCTTTAAATATATAGTCTAGAAGCAAAAAAATATATAGTCTAGAAGCAAAAAAGTTTGCAAATCGTATAAATTCTCAACGGACCAAGAGAGAGAATGTAGCCTCTACAATTTCCATCTTGTCACGTCGAGAGTTAATATTAAACCAAACACGTAGAGTGTATAAACATTGTGGTATATGAGGAAGCATTTATTTTCTTCTTTGACCTATGTGGGGGCAAAACTTTTCAAAATTTTGATAAATACGCATCATATTTCGAAGCAACTTATATCAAGTTTTATCACCTGCAATTGTAAAACATTAACCTTTCAGTCGCTATAAAAAATTTTAGAGTTAATAAAAAGGGCAAAGTCCATAAATGACTAACTTACTTATTCCAATTTACTGGTGTTCCTAGTGAACTCGATAAATGTACACTCAAACATGTATACATTTAAATTTTTAACAAAATGAATAACTTTTTAAGTAATTTGACTAAAATACCCTTTTATCTTCAATCTTCATCTTCCTCATCTATATTTACCCAGATTCCGATGAATTTTTTCCGGCTACAACGACCATCCCAGCTATTTTTTTATATATCATCCAACCATATCTTATATTTTTCTATATATCATCAAACCATGACAAACCCACATTCAAAATGCAAGCTTTAACATCACATACCAAACCAATAAATCCAATCACTTCCAATAAAATACACTCGCATCTCTCTTGCATTTCATCCACCACAGCAATGACACCCTGCCGCAACCATTCCGCCGCTGCTTAAACCCACACCATCACCGGCACATCCACCACAACCGAGATTTTTCGTACATCTAAGTTTTTTTTGTATATCTGAGTTTTTAAAACTTTGTTATAAAGCTTACTGCAGTGATTCTACGCCTCGATATATTTTGAAATTTGGCATCTGTAAAAAAGTCTACAGTGGTAATGAAAATCATCTTGACTTAACTGTAACTAGCGGCTCCAAGAAATATGGCGAATATAGGCCTGCTTCTTCTGAGATTTTCAAGTAACTTTGAAATTTATGAACATCCTGTTACAAGTAAACTTTTTGGTGGGTATATTTAATGAAGGTAAATATATTTTAAATTTTGTAAGGTTGTTGTGGGTATATTTAATGAAGGTAAATATATAACGATTGTTATATATTTTAAATTTTGTAAAGTTATTGTGTGGTTTGTAAGTTTACATAAAGATCTATGCAATTTTCAAAATAAAGTTTAGAGTGTAAATGTTTTTGGTAAGTTTGTAGATTTTTTACTTTTTTTCGTAAATTAATTAGGTGGTGGTGGTTGTAGCTGGAAAAGATCGCCGGAATCTGGGTTATATATATGAGGAAGATGTAGATTGAAGTTAAAAGGGTATTTAAGTCAAATTACTTAAAAGTTATTCATTTTGTTAAAAATTTGAATGTATACATGTTTGTGTGTACCTTTATTGAGTTGACTAGGAACAGCAGTAAATTGGGATAAGTAAGTTAGTCATTTATGGTCTTTGCCCATAAAAGAATGGCTATTAAAGATTGCATGGAGTCATAAACTTTGACATGGGTCAATTAATAAAAATCTTTTAGACGTGCACATAGCATTGTCTTATACCTAAGGATGATAGACCACGGATCGGAATGAATCGAGAAATCAGATCGGATCGAATTAGACCGGACATAACATATTTTAGTCCGGTTCTTGGTCCACATTTTTTCTCATTTTTGGCACTCTATCGAGTCAAGTCAATGCACAACTGACTATTATGCTTTGTTGAACCGAGCCGAACCAACGAACCAGACCGGATTGACTCGGACCGGACATTTCGGTTTAGTCCTCCGTCCAGACTTTTAACAAAGGCCGGGCATTATATATCGCGGATATGATCAAATCGTAACGAGACTAAACCAGACCGGACCGAGCATATTTCGGTTTGGTCCTCGGTCCACCCTTTCCTCATTTTCGGTCCTCGAGGCAGTCCGGTTCAGTTTGGTTCGGTCTTACGCACAACCGACTATTGTGCTTTGATGGACCGGGTTGGACCGGACCAAACTGACCCTGAACCGAGCATTTCGGTTTAGTCCTCGGTCCGGACTTTTGGACCAAATCGGTTTTCGATCCGGTCGTGGGTGGTCCGGTCTAGGTTTCGGAACGTGCCCAACCCTACTTTTAACAAGGTTCAATTACATGCATTTTCATAAAGAAATTAAAGGGACTGAAGATTACAATCCATAACTTATTAAGTAGATATTACAATGTAAAAATATAAGCCTATACCACCCCAAAGAAAATGTTTGATGGCAAGATACAGCTTATTTAAGAGCTTCCCTTATTAAAAAATGGTAACTCAAATGAATGTCAGATGGACCACATTTGCTAGTACGCGTGATGGCCGCAAATGTTGTGTAACGAAAAGAAGAGTTGTTACTGTATGGCCTAAAATAGGAAGTAATTTCGAGAAAGGGGGACAGTTGTAGCTGCAGCACATGTAAGATGCACACCGTCTGCAGTCACTGCGTATGTCTCAGGATCAACCTCGATGTGTGGAAGTGCATCGTTCAGTTTCATATCGAGTTTAGTGAGCTTTCTGACGTTTTTCACACTTGTCAC
>BQNB010138991.1:0-14114 GCA_026074375.1 Tanacetum coccineum
AGGTCAACAAAGGTAGCATATCAAGGATTTTTATTGTGTTCGAGCGCAAAAGTAAACAAACTGAAAACACAATTGCAGTTAAAACACATAAGAATCTATAAAACTTCAGTGGTTTTCAGACCAAAAAAAACTTCAATAATTCTTTATTGGCAAGTATAATTGACCTTGCTATTCGTATAACAACTATGCCAATTGCTCGTGTAGCAAATATAACAACATAATTTTCTGCAGACTAATCAAACAACATGCCAATCTGATAACAGAATTTTCCATTATGAACCTAATCAAATTGAAAGGTATTATGATTTCGACAACATGGAATTTATAAGTAATGCCATACGTGTTTGGTAGTTGATATAATGTCATTCGCTTGAGCTTCATTCTCATCAGCTGCTTAGTAACTTCTAACATCAATCACAGTAACCATGATCACCATCCCCTCTTTCAAACATCATTGAATAATCTAATTCAAACCTACTAAAAAGCACCCAATTTTTATCAGATAGGCACTAAAAAGAGAGCCGAACTAACAAATCAAACTACAAACATCATCAGAATCACAACTTATTCACATAGGTCATCTTATAAAAAGTAATAACCTATCAAGATTAAAGTGGGTTCAAAGGTGTCGCCGCTTTACAGTTAATGGTTTGGTTAGCTCATGAATATATCTATAATCTTTGCTAAAAGATATCAAGGTCTAATTTTTAATAATTAAATATATAAAAAAAATCAAAACACATATAGATTACCTCAATTATCATAATATATATGATAAGCCTTACCCGATTCTTGACAAAATTTAATCTGTCTCCCCATATCCCATCAAAAAACTGGATTGATTGGATTCGATTAGCCGATTTTGATTTAGGGTTTTGATATTGTTGGTTTTAATGGATGCTTAAATTAGGAAACTTTGTTTTTTTTAAAGAAATATGAAACCCAGGGTTTTGATTTTGTCGGATAGAAGGAAGAGGGGAGAAAGGTAGCTGGTGGTGCATTAGGGTTTTCTTAGAGGAACAATCATGATGGAGATGTTTTTTTTAATTTACAAAGTAACCCTCCCGTGTTTTTAAAGTTTTACTTTTTTATATATTTGGCACATATGTTTTTTCACAGAATTTGATTGCTGGACGATTTTTAATAGGGTTGACCAACTCGATTTTAATTTTGACATTGTATCAACCAATCAGATCGCACGATTTTGCCTACGTGTCAAAATCAAGCGTTCTGATTGGTTCAATTTTTTAATTCATAAGATTCAATTTGATAGAAAACTCCGAAATGATGTAATTATTTTATTATATAAAAGATGTATAAATAGTTTACTTTACATGTCAAACAATATTAATCCAAACGAAAACAAAAGAAGACCTCTTACCACTTGAGCATGGTTGCTTGGTAGATTACGAAGATAAATCATTCGTCAAATAAGCTACAAGATGACTGGCAAGAAGAGCATGATAGCTACGCTCTCTAGATGTATGAGCGTCTACGTTAGGTTTAGACAACGGTCGATAAGCATGTCAAACAACACCAACTCAAAAGGAAAAAGCGGAACATATCACGTACACATTTATAGACTGCTTTAAAAAATCAAACCCTGTGCATCGCACGAGTGGTAACGCCTCGTATAATCGAAGATAGAATAGTAAAACTAAAAGTTTAAAGACGTTACTTATTGTAAGTGACAATTTGTTAGGATACACAAAATAGTAAAGCGAATATTGAAAATGAGAGGGATAAAGTAATTATTATTATTTATTTAAATATATGTAGTCATAAATATTGACCCCAATGGTAAATATTAATGATGGTTTTTATTCTTTTACTGCGTTGAAAGAAAAACGTGTGAATATTATATTTAACATTGTATAAACTAGACAAAAAGTATATAGTGTATTCAAAAGTAAAGCTGTTTTAACACATATGTGTGAATATTATATTTAACATTTTAAAGGTTTATATGTTTTGAGCGCGTAAAATAAACCGGTTTATAAAATAAATTATGTTTGTCATATGAGTTTGTGAAAATTTTTATTAGTCATAAGTCTTCATAAGCTTAAACCTATAAAAAAGGATAGGGATCCTCTAATTTTAGTCTCTCAAGTTTGGTAATGTTAAACCAATAAAATATAAGTAAACATAATAGTGGGGACACTTTCAACTAAAATATTAAAACAATTAATTTTCTCTCTCTCACAACATATTAACATGAGAGAACTTAAGAAAGTTCAACATGAGGTGATATCATTCCATAAAGAAACTTTATAAGGGCTTATATCTAGTCAAATTACTTGAATACACTTCAAAATATATTGGATTATCACACAAAAGCTGTAGATATATGTGAATTTAATTTTATGTATTTTTTAATATGATTTTACATTAATAAGTTCTAGCTCTAACTAATTTGACAAATTGCTTTCTAAAAATATAAACTTCATCTTTTGACTTATGATATAAGCTCGAGTCCCAGCCCCAGCCTTAGCCCATTGCGCGAAACATACCTTATGTTTTGGTACAAAAGACAAAAGTTAGTCTAAGATAGTGTTTGGCATGTGGATTTTAAAGGTTTTTATGGACTTGAGCTATTCAAACAAGCTATTTATACCAGTAATATAAGATTTGTTTGTCACAATTGTAAATGCATTTATAAGTTATAAGCTCAAGTCAATTAAAACAGGCTTATAAGGCTAATATTAGTTAGTTAAATTACGTATATAGTATTCAAAATATAAGAAATTATCAAGCAAAACTTGTAAATAAATCTGAATTTAGTTTGATGCATTTTTTATAAGATTTACATTAAAAAGCTCTAGTTTACCAAGTAATTCGTCAAACAACTTTATAAAACTATAAGCTCCAAGCTCTCCAAATCAGTATAATAGTTTCAGCTCCGGCCATCTAGACCCAACCCTAAGTCCCAGCCAATTTAGCCACACAATAAGAGCACGTTTGACAAAAAATAAATGTTACTCGAACTGGGTACCGTCGCATTAACTACAAGAGCTATAGCTAAAGCTAATAGATAAAGATTATAAAAAAAAATATAATATTTAGAAGCTAAATAAAATACAATTGATTTTCAAAGATTAAAAAACTATCTTTTAATAATCTCTCATAAGGTTTACTCCTATTTAAAATATTACCCATACTCTAGAACCACGTCAAAAGTTAGAACTTAGAACATTCAATTTCATTTCAACATTACTCTCCTTTATCATTTTTTTCTAACTCACGTTAGATTTGGCTATCATCTATTGTGTTATATGTTTTCGTTATCAAACAAAAAAACATGTTTAACCATCCATATATTCAATGAAATAAGAACCAACACACACATTTATCTTATGTAACATTACTCCCATACTGTAACCGACAATGAACATATTTAGAATACAATAAAATCTTATTCAATTATAAACATGCAGATATAGGATAACAATTATTATATGTATGAATGACAAATACCCCGTATCTTCATTCATCAAAAAGTAAAAATTGTCTTACTATCCTAATTATCTAAATACTAAAATAGATATGCATGAAACTAATTAGCAAGAAAGCTAAATAGTTATCTGAGTAAACTTTCCGAATACTTGTTTCAAATTCACAAATTTATGAAGAATTTTAAACGCTATGATGAGTGTCGTAAGTATATTTGCATACTATTGCAAGAATCATAGTATGAAAATGTGACAATACATTCAACGAGGTATTTGAAGTCAACAACATATCTATCTCAGACAATCATCTTTAACACAGTTTCATAAAATGTAAAGGTCTATTCTCATTCTCTTTAATGTGTATTGCAACTATGCTCTAAGACAGCATATCTAGTCTAGTAGATTTAACATAAAGATGAAATCATACTTCCAACTAGAAATTTATATATTCTCTAGCATCATGTGTACACAAATAACAAACTATGCCTATATAATGTCGTAAACCATTTATATTTAAAACAATCAGCTCAAATCACGCTCCAATTAGATATTATTGTTATCTATCATCTAAAATCACTCTTCAATTAGACACTGTTGTTGTTGAGCCATCTTGCTCTGTGGGCAAAAGTAACAAACCAGTCTCATACACAATATAAAATATACAACAGATGAATCCTTTGTTAAAACACAAGGTTTCCATCAGTAATAAATTATCTCAATGTGCAGAATAATCATTTTAAGACTTGCTTCAATGATGTAATTGCAATTGTGTTTAGACATAAATTTTTCGCATATATTTCTGTTCATTAAACACTTATTTTTCCAATGTCGTATCTTATCTTCCTAAATTCCCAGAGTGGAGTCTTCTCATTCCAACCATCATAGATTACATTCTACTATCTTAGATGGAATCGATACCTTCAATATGTTACACAACATAATGAATATTAAAAGAAAAACATAGTGCTCCCCACTGATGTCGAGGTAGTACTCAGGAGTATCTTAATTTAACCAAAAATCAATTGCGATTAGAACTTGAGATCTCAGCTCCTAGATGCATGATCTCCAATCCACACTTGGATTCTATATCTTGTAACTTTCTATAAAGATGTATTTTAAAAACTCATAACACTTGATTTACACATCTTCCTCAAGGCAAAAGTAATCATAAAGGAAAAAGTTTATAAAACTTATTGTCCATATACAAATATAGGACTCATAAACCCTTTTTGATTACGCATCGTCCATCCGCAAGTGTATAATAAGGAAATAGTAATTTCCATAATTTGCATATCGATAGATCAAGAAACTTGTATGACAATATAGTTATCTTTATATAATTAATATAATGCGTGTAGAAAAGAAAGTTTAATACTCAGTCATTGCTTGAGTAAGGATTAAAAACTCTTGTCATCCGTCAGACATTAATGTGTATACAATTTTTTTGATCCTTATGAGTCTTTCTTCAAATGAAACTCATATAACCTTTCAAATTAACTGTTTTGGTACAAAAGATCAATCAAGCTCTCACCAACATTGATTTGTCTTTTAAGGACTGCATCTTTTCATTCATAGTTCTAAAACATTTATCAGATCCAATATGTGATAATTCATCTTATTGTTAGTCCAGGTTAAATTTAGGAGAACCTTTAACTAAATATTCCTCAGCAAAATCTCTACTCCATTAGATGAGGCATCCTTACGGATTAGATTTATGAATGAGAGTTACATTTTACTTTGGTTTGACATTTTCATGCTAAACCTTAGTATGACATCAGCAAGTGAATTCAGAAGGTTATGTATTTTGTACTTGAATATCTTCAAGATCTATAGATGCTCCCACTTACTTTTGTAAGAAGAGATACTTCTCTAAACACTAAGTATTTAAGCAACACTAAATTGTTCTTAATTGGGACAACAAATTACATTTTACAGTTCTCATCTCTAGCTTGTTAATAATATGCTTCATAAGATATTAACAAATTTCAGAACTGTAATCAAGACATAATGGGATTCATCCCAATGCATAAATAGATAATGTCTTGAATACCTTCTAGGTTTGAACTAGATTGAGTGTATCCATGACACACGCAAATTTCTAACCTTGATAGATTTTGGAGGTAGAGCAATTAAAGTTATATGAAATCAAACAATATGAATATAGTTTGTTTCAACACAATAGACATACCATGATAGTGTGGTATTCTAATGAGTATTGGAATTGTGAGACTCCATCAGAATTCCCTAGATAACTTAATTCTCTTTGGATCAAATACTCACCAATTGGGTCGAGCCAAATTGAATACACAGTATTTTACAACCAAGTTCATGCTATAATGTATATTTCTTGAATAAGTACGTTAACTCCATGTTTATGTGTTCACAAGAAGACATAACAGTTCAAAAATTCTTTGATCACGTGTTTACTAGAAAACAAAACATGTCAAATACATTATATGTCTTTGAATAATTCAAGGAACTTATGTTAACTCTATGTTCATGTGTTTCAAGAAAACAGAACATGTCAAGTTATATGTTACAAGTCTATTCAAGGACATCATGTTAATGTGTTAACAAGAAGACACAACAATTTACTACTTACTTTATGTTTTCAGTCATTGATTAATTCAAAGACTTTATAATTACGTCTTAACAAGTAAACATAATTATACTAACTAAAGTAATCATTAACGCAAACTCTTGAGTTCAATGGTAATTTCAAGTTAATTTTATACTTCATAATCATGATTATGTAATTAACCATAATTATTTTGACTAATTCACATAGTCAATAAGGTGAAGTATCTTTATATTATATCTTGACTTTTAAATGTAATATGACAACAAACATCTTGTGTGTTTAAGTCCTAGTAGATTTATTAGTTTTCTTACCTTGCGGTCAAGAGAACCAATTAATCATATTGTTATATGTTGTTCCTTGCACACACTTAGGATTTCTCCCACTTGTGTACGGGGCAACATTACCTAAAGTAGAAAAACCATACGATAAGTGTTCAATTTGTTAAAACAATATGATAGTATCATAGATATAACAAGTAGATGTCAAACCATAATGTTGAATAAGGAATTATGAATTATTATTCTATAGATAACGTTTTGGAAAACAACATCGGAAAGGCAACGTGTTATCTATAAAATAAAATGCAATCTTCCTTTATACAATGGTTGTTCATATTCGGAAAGTAATATATTATTTCAAAGCAAGCTAGAAATAATATGGGCAACTCACAAAGAATTGAATCTTGTAGCTCCCACTGAAATTGACAACCTCACATAAATGTTATTTCACTTATAAAGCGCAAAGCTCCTACTAGATTTGTCAACATTGTAAGTGTTACATCACCAGTAGAAAGCAAATAGCGATTTATTTACTTTCCTACTCTTTTAGAATGCCTACAAGTAGCAATGTACTTAGGTATTGTATAGATTATATGAAGTTTTACTTATGTAGATGAGGGACTAGCCATCATGTATTCATTAACTTGAATATTTAGCATGCATTTCCTCCTTAATCTGTTTGTCTAACCACAAGGGTGTTTAGCACTATAAGGAATGAAATGAGTCCAAGAAAATACCTAGAAGACCTGCTAGTAATTTTCTTTACTCGTTGCGGCTTAAACTCATACATCGTGACAAGTGCAAGACGTCATTATTTTGGTAGCTATAGACAAAATGTACTCTAGTTACACAAAGTAATATATCTTTCAAAGATTTCAGAACCGAAAAAGGGTAATGAAAGATTGAAAGTGAGTTTAAATATAATTGAGAAAATTCAATTATAACCCTATCTTATTCTTGTCAACCAAAGAGACAATATAGGATTAAGTCTCTCTTCTTACCAGGAAAAGAGATTATGTTTGTCTTCTTTGAGAAAACAAACTTTCGTTGACGAATTATGTTGTAATAACACAATTAACCAGAACATAGAAAGTTCTATTTAGTATTTTCGATAATTAAATTCTTAAAAGAATTAACTACCCTATTAATTACTAATAAGACTAAGATCCAACTTGACCTCCCACTTATTACAGAAGGTCTGACCAACGTGTAAACAAGTAGGGCAAGAGGTAAGCGGCGTGCGTTAATTGCATTGTAAATGCAACTCTTAGTTTTATGAGACACATGACTTTAGTAACTCATATAGTAAGGTCATGTACATGTTTTGTCTCATCTTATGCCTCGGGTCCGAGGTCTGACCAGGCAACTCGATTTAAGTCGACCAAAAGAGAACGTGCGAAAATTGACAAAGGTCTGACCAATGGAAAAAATTCGCCATGGGTTGGAAAGGCCCTGAGGTCTGACCAGAGAAGACAATCCAAATGCACGTGTTCTTCATTTGGCTGGCATAGACTTAAAATTTCATTTAGGGGTATACACATAAATGTGATAAAATTGTGTACAAGAAGCATGCAAAACAACTTGTAGCACAAAGTTAAGAAAACATTTTGTTAACCTTTTTGGTATAGACATCATTTCGTCAAATGTTCTTGGTAGCTCCATTTTGGACGCACAAAGAAGCGGAGAAACAGGTCAGCGCGAAGCTTATTAAAAACCTGACTTCTTTTGGGGTGCCGTAGCTACACCCGCCTTAAACTTCTCTTATAGTTTGTCCAACAATGGGTGAGCCGTACTTCCAATTGACTAATGATGCTATTGTATGTTAAGAAACCCTTTGTTAACATTAGTTTTATGTTTGCCAATATAGTGGAAAGAATTACAAATTGATCAAACCATATATTGTACTCCTACATGCATCCAAAGACACAAGTAATTCCAATAATTCCCTCATATGCCGAAGCATGTAGTGGGGCAGGAGAAGATTAAAGATCAATTTAACCTCATACTGCGCACATAAAAACTAAAATTACACAAGAAATCAAATTTCATAGTTTAATGTTCGTATTAAATTTGTCCAAAAACCACCGTTTCGCAAATAACACATAACTTGTCACAAGGAGTATGATTATGTGTGTAATATTAGACATGTTCAATCCAAATTTCTCTATAAGTATAAGTCCGTTTTTAAGTGTTTCATAAAGTCTATTTGCAAATATTGAGCATCACATGGCATATCACATATAAGCAATTAAAACAGGCAGAAAATTGGAGTAGAAGTGAAGACAGACTCTTTTATTGAAAGCAGTAAATCATATAGTGCCTCGAGTTCTCAAAAGAGTCTTCCCCAATTGGAGAACCAAAAGACTCTCACTAGGTTTTCTGCTAAAGTACCTAGATCGCCACATCCATCATATAGCATGATTGCGTGAGTCTTAAGGCCGAGATAAAACAAGAATAAAATAACATGGTAGCTTAATTAACATTTAATTTTAATCTATTTTTCTTTTTATCATGTGATCATTAGTGTTGATTCTAGGCGTTTATTCATTATTTATGGCAAGGATTGCATATCGTTGTCATAATTTTCCAATAAAATAATAAATAAATCAGATTTCATGCAGCCCTAGCGTGTTTAATATGTGTGTAACCCATAAAACACCAAACGAGTTGACTCGTATTGCCACTGTTGGAATTTAAATAAACTGTTAACCATTAACACTACGAGGACGCAACGGATATGGAACATGTTTGATTCATATAGTTAACACACAATAAAACATAAAGAAATCATACCTCTTGAAGAATCAAATGCTAATGAAACAAAGTGGTTAAATTACCACATCTATGTCTACGAGTGCTCACACAAACACGTCCAACGAGTACGCCAGGAATGCTAGCCGTGCTTCACGCATAACCCAAACAACTATTTTTTAAACAAATTACTTTCTTGAATCATGTACCAAAATCAAACCTGGAACTGTCCGAAAATCAAAAGAGGGATATAGGGTTTTTTCAAATTCCGGTTATACCAAAATTCACCAAATTGAATCCGAAAATCACATAAATGAAACCCTAATTGTTTCTACTTGTTGTCACACCTTGACAACCTATAAACCAAGACCCTTAACCTTCTACGACAGTTGTGGGATCAAATCACACTTCGAAATCCCTTTTTGGGATTATCGAAATTCAACAGAAAACGAAAAGGGTGTACCAAAAATCAAATAAACCTAATTAGGGTTTATCAATTCAGCTGATTAATTAGAGAGGAGAGGGAAACGAATTTTCAGAGTTAATAAGGTTGTAGGACACCGGTTATGAGCTAGGGGATGAGGTATTTATAGCCTCCAAAGTCCTACTCATGATAAGACTTGGAATTACACCACTTTCATCACTTATCCTTATCTCTTATCCATACTCTTTCCCTCATCTTTATCTCTTAGAATGAATCTAGACACTCTTTAGAATCCTCCATATGGCCGGCTACATCACTAGGGGTCCATAGTATTCGTGTCTTGTCATTTTAGGTCCTTTGGTTTATAATTAGAAACATTACGTGAAGTTTAAAACGCACTCTAAGTGTTTAACGTGTGTGCCCCCAATAGGCTCACATTTCTAGTCGTATATGTGCGTATCCAACTACCATAATCCAACACTTAACTAGTCAAATTACTTAAATACTATTCAAAATATAATGAATTATCACGAAATAGCTGCAAATATATGTGAATTCAATTAGATGTATTTTTATGTGATTTTACATTAATAAATTTCAGCTCCAACTAACTCGCCAAACAGCATTATAAAAATATAAGCTTCATCTCTCGGCTTATAATACAAGCCTTAGCCCTAGCTCCTGCCCCACCTCCAGCTCTAACTCATTGCGCCAAACATACCCTACATGTCTACATATTGTTTCAATTTTTAATCAGAAGTATAGCACATACAACAATCACTTGGAAAAGATGGTATACTGATAATGCATATTAGTAACGTGAATGGACGTGCAAGACACGAACATGACATGTAGCAAACTGATCGTGAACAAAGTGAATGTCAATCTCTATATGATTCGTGCATTGTGTTGCATGGGAATAGAAGAGAGATATGTTGAACTGACATCGTCACAAATAGACAAGTGTAATAGTGAAAATCTGAAAATTAAGCTCACACAGAAGATTACGCAGCGAAGAAGTTTATGCAACCGCATTGGTAACCGCACGATGCTCAAGCTTCGTACTAAAGCTACAAACATGCTCGGAACATTGTTTTGTGGGAGGGTGAACCTATACATTCATAACAATTTTTAATGAAAAAATGTACGTGTACTGTTAATGTTGGAGATGTTTGAAAACTTGTTACTTATTATTATCGTTTTGGTCAAGAAGTAAGAATTTTAATTTAGCAGAAAACCAAAATTTGTATTCGTTGATCAGTCTATTTTTGTGGAGTTAAATAGTAACAATTAGATATCTAATTTAAGTTGTTAAGAAATGGCCAAAAAATGTATCATACTTGTTAATTTTTGTTATTATGTGTACTGAATTTTGTTTTCTTATTGTGTCATCAAATTTTCAAATTTCGATCATTGTGTGTATTTTGTGACTATTCTGCCATGTAAAATGATCATTTTACCTTTCAAAATTTGCAAAAATAAGAGTAAAATGTTCACAAAATACACACAATGACCGAAATTTAAAAGTTTGATAACACAATAAGAAAAAAAAAGTTCAATATATAAAATAACAAAAAATGTCAAGTATACGATTAACCCTTTAATATATTCTTTTTGTTGTTGTTTGTTACTTTGTTGGGTTGTATTATATTATTCTAGTGGGCTTAGATAACGAAGTAAGTACGTTGGGCCAATGAAGTTTCGCCACGACCATTTTGTTTTCATTTTCTATGTATCGAAAGCGGCTCATGATATAAACAAGCAAGATTACCCGCGCGTTGCTGCGGGCGTTAATTTTTCGCGCGTTGTCTGGGACGCTAATTTTTTATTTTTATTTTTACTTGTTTTTTTGCGCGTTTTTTTTATGTTTAATAGTGTAAGTTTATTTTTTCTTGCACGTTACTGCGAGACGTTAATTTTTCGTGCGTTGTTGCGTGTCATTAATTCTTTTTTTTTTCTTTAATTTTGTGCGAGTTTATTTTGTCGGTCTCATATTTAATAGTACGGGTTTACTTTTTCAGTATCGTGTTTAGTAGTTTTTTTTATGGTCTTACGCGTTGTTGCGTCGCGTTAAAATTTTATTATTATTATTTTTTTTTTTTTGCGAAATTTTTTTTTGGTCTCATGGTGTAAAATGACACTGTTTAAGTCAATTCGGAAATGTTACCGCCGGTATTTTTTTATCTGAATGCGTCGGTACTTTTATAACATTTGTTTCCTCCCTATTTTGTGCCGACAATTTTTTTTTTTAAAAAGAAAAAACTAATTGGGCCGGCCCAAATTTTTTGGCTAACTTAAAATGAATAGTGAAAGTAGGTTAAAAACGAGTCGTTTTAATTCTAGTATCGTGTTTAGTAGTTTTTTATGGTCTTAAGCGTTGTTGCGTCACGTTAAAATTTTATTTTTTATTTTTTTTGCGAATTTTTTTTTTGTCTCTCGGTGTAAAAATGACTAATCTGTTTAAGTCAAAATTCGGATAATTGTTATTACCGAGGGGTATTTTTTTATGTCAATGCGTCGGTACTTTTGTAACATTTTTTTCCTCCTTATTTTGTGCCAACAATTTAAAAAAAAAAAAACTAATTGGGGCAGGCCAAATTTTTTGGGTTTTTTTTGGCCAGCACTGTAGCACTGCTACGGTGCTTAAAATGAATAGTGCACATAGGTCAAAAACTACGTCGTTTTAAATCTAAAATGTAAAATTTTATTTTTTTTATTTTTTATTTTTTTTGCGAATTTATTTTTTTAGTCTCATGGTGTAAAATGACACTGTTTAAGTCAATTCGGAAATGTTACCGCGGGTATTTTTTTATGTCAATGCGTCGGTACTTTTGTAACATTTTTTTCCTCTTTATTTTGTGCCAAAAATTAAAAAAAAAAAACTAATTGGGCTGGGCCAAATTTTTGGGCTAAATTTTTTGGGCTTTTTTTAGCCCAGCACTGTAGCAGTGCGGTCAAACTAATAGTCAAACATTTGAGAATTGTATTATAGGTTAATACCCTAAAAAAACCATTTGTACCTCTCATGTTTTTTGATTTTTTTTTATTTTTAATTTTTTTTTAATTTTATATATGTTATAAAACTGTGACACGGAAAAAACGGAACGAAAAATATAAAGTTTAACAGGTCAAAAATATGAAACTGTCAAAAGTTATGGAACAGAAACTGATAAAAAACTACACTGCACTGTAAAAAGAAAGGTACAAAAGAAATCTTTATACTTTTTTAGTACTTTATAGCGGAATAGGGGGTACCAATAGTAGCACCTATCGAAAGCTTCCATCCATGTTCCCTACCACATCTACATCGTTCAAATAAGATACTCGGTGCGATACCATAAGCTTATGGTACACTAGCTTGGATGCATCTGTCGCATCTTTTTTTAATTATAAATATTTTTATTTCAAGAATCACTTTGAGTTAAAATAAAATGGAGGCGAACATGTTAATTGTTTGATGCGTTCGTTATATTTCTAATTAATTTTACCATGCAAATTTTAGGTACAACAACTTGATAGATGCATCATCTATGCTACTCCCTCCGTCCCTAAATAAGTGTCCACTATTGAATTTTGAAATCATTTTTTTGCAACTTTAACCTTAATTATTTTCATTTGTGTTATATAATACTTGATGCAAAATATATGAATAGATTGGGTTTTAGATGTATTTTCATTGATAAAGTTTTCATTAAGTATTATATAACATAAACAAAATAATTTAAAGTCAAAGTTGATGGAAAAAGACTATAAAAGTCAATAGTTGACACTTATTTAGGGACGGATGGAGTATATTATTTTCGACATCTTATAAAAGAAAGTTTAGACGTTTTACTTTTGAAAAACATCTCTACTATTTTATAAAGTATTTTAGACATGCTAAATAAAAATGTTTTAAATAAAAAATATTTGCTCGCCATAAAAATAGTCACCGGATACCCGCCGCCGCATTACACAGGTACCCTTCTAATAATACGTAATGTGTAGACGAGTAGTGTTAACATGTTGCATAAATTGTACAAAAATGCATGCACTGTTATGGATAAATAAGGAATGTATGTCCATATATTTTGTTATTGGTAGTTATCTTATTATAATTGTATCTTGTGGAATATTCCATATTGTATATATATATACATACCTCCATTGTGAGATAAATAAAACAATTATTTATTCTCTCTATCTTCTTGTTCTTGTTTATTGTTCTTTACTTTATTGTTTCACAACACGTTATCAGCACGCGCTAAAGACTGAAGTGATTAAGTTTGGTATTATCAGGGGTGACCTCCCTTAGGGGGAGATTGTTAGATATTAGAAAAAGACTCGGTCACCCCGTGTATTTTACTGTTTATTATAGCTCGTAGTTTAATAGTTAATAGTACGATTTTCGGTATTAAGTCGGGTACTAATACCCGGTATATTGTAAGTACTATATATAGCCTCTTCCAACTTTGGAAGAGGCAAGCTAGTCATTATTTTACTTTCATAGAAAAACACTTTCACTCTTTAGATATTCTTTCTCAAGTGTTTCTCTCTCTAGAAATTAGTCAAATCCAAGAATCGACCGCGTGTTATGATATAGGATATACCACAATTGGTATCAGAGCTAATGGGATGATTAGATCGTGTGT
>BQNB010138992.1:0-10000 GCA_026074375.1 Tanacetum coccineum
AGAAATGTTTGGAGAATGTTCTTGTTCTTATGTTGATGGAATACTTGTTGATGGAGCATCCTGGTCAATGGAAGTTGACACAGGAGAATCGGCTAAAACCACATCTCTCGGAGCAACAGCTTCTTGAAGTGGAGAAACAACAATTGATGGAGGATTGAAATATTCATCAAACATAGGTTGAAATAAGCGATCCGAATCATCTCTTTTTGGTGGAATACAAGGTTGTTGAGAAACAGGGTTTGAGACGAGTCCTGAACTGGATGTTGCAGGAGTCATAGAATGAAGCCCGGGTCCTGAACTGAATTGTTTAGAAGCCATAGCTGTCAGCTCATCAAATGCCATATGAATTGTTTCTATAATTTTCCGGGTTCTTTTGTTGTAGATTCTGAACACTTTCTTTGCGGGCGCTTAACCAACGAAAATAACAATGTCAGCTTTTGCATCTAATTTACCCAGGTCGTCATTATCATTGGTAGGATAACAGAGTGATAAAAGAATGATAAATCCGGTTTCTTATCTTGCATAAGCTCATATGGAGTTTTGTTGTATCGAAGGCGGATTAAAGAACGATTTTGGGTGTAACAGGCTGTATTGATTGCTTCGGCCCATAAAAATAATGGAGCTTTAGAAAATATTAACATTGTACGAGCAACTTCTACAAGAGTTCGGTTTCGCCTTTCGACAACGCCGTTATGCTGAGGAGTGCGGGCAACAAATGTTTGATGCGAGATGCCAACATTTTCATAAAATTCATGAAGTGTTTGATTGATAAATTTGGTTTCATTATCTGTTCGAACATTACGGACAGTGGCATTCAAACAAACTTGAATATTTTTGATGACTTTGATGATGGCCTCAGGAGCTTCATCTTTTGTCCTCAAAAATATGACCCAAGTAAATTGTGAGTAATCATCAACAATCACTAAGATATACCTTTTTCCATTAATACTCGCTACACGCATTGGGCCACACAAATCCATATGCAAGAGATATAGTTTCTCCTGGTTAGTGTCTTCAGCTTTGGGTTGATGAGAGGATTTCTTGCTTTTTCCTAATGCACATGCTGAACACAGATGATCTTTCTGAAATTTAAGTCTTGGAATGCCTCGTATCTTGTTAAGAGTACCGAAGTTGAGATGTGATAACCGACGGTGCCATAACCAGCTCTTAGTCTTTGACGCTTTGGATAAAAGACAAATCGTAGATGTTTTAAGCATGTCATCAAGAGAAATTGTGTACAAATTTGTGTCTCGGGATCCTAAAAGTAGATCAACACCTTCTAAATTACCAATAAATCAAGTGTTCCGAAATGCGACTTCAAGATCCGCGTCGCAAAATTGACCAACAGAAAACAAGTTATGTCTAAGCCCTTCGACGTAGTAAACTCTTGAGATAGTAACATTTCCCAGCTCATAGCCACCATACCCTATAATCCTTGCAATCTGGTCGTTCCCGAATCTAACTGTACCCATAAATTTACTAACAAAGTTCATGAGTTAAGAGTAGTTCCCTGTCATATGTTTTTAACCTCCGAAGTCCAGATACTAGAGAACAATCTGGACAACCTGTCATGACAAGAGAAGAAGATGATGGAATGTTTGTAGCATTGGATCCCCAAGCATTATTGGGTTCTAAGTGGTTAGCATTCTTAGATTCTACAATCTTGGCATTTTTACTCGAACCTACATTTTTAACATTTTTGGGTTTCCTGATGTAGACTTTAAGCTTTGGTTTTTGTGTTTCAATAGAGTGGGAAGTGGTTTTCTTAGGAGGCACTATGTTAGCTGAAGTGATCCTAGTTAAAGAGCTCGATTTTTACCAACCTATGTGAAAGTTCTGCCTGCCCATGTATGGTTTCCAACATTAAATCCTACTTCAGTGAATACATGATCCATAGGTTTCCAAATATTTTGTTTTTATGTTTCTTAGCAGATTTAGCATGGCTATTAACATTTTCTACAAAATCAAGAAGACACATATCATGAAGACCATCAAACATAGACTTCTTACGATTAGCACAAATAAGTTCAGAATTCGAGTGTAACAATGAATGCTTAACATCAACATCACGAATAGGTTTAACAACACGATTCTTTTTATTAACTTTCCTAGGTTGGGCTTCTACTTTATTCTTCATGTTCCTACTTGGTGTTTGCGAGATCCTATCATTCTTTTTATTGCCAGTAGGCTTTGATCCACAATTACTAGTAGAACACTTCAATCATGTAGAAGACAACACAGGTGTGTTAGAATCTGATGTTTTAGATGACTCTACATGTTTAATGTTACTTGAGGATGTGAAAGGTTTAACAAACCTAACTTTCTGGACATTGTTTTTGGGTGTGACAACAACCTCTTTTGCACTAAGTTTAATCGCATTAGGGCATATATCTCGGACATATACCAGTAACTCCTGAATTCGTTGGGCATGCTTACAAGAAAAGTCTAACTCATTATCTAAAGGTTGTTTGCTTTAGCTTGTTTGACTATTTCCCGAAGAATATCAGCTTGTTCTTGAGTGTACTTAAGGTAGTCTATGTAAGCTTCCCTATTTTTCAATAACCTAGGAGCCAAAGGTTCTAAGTCTAGCTTAAACATGCCTAGAAGAATAGTGTTAGCAGATGGTATTTGTGCAGCAATATCAACAATTTCTTTTCCTTTTAATTTTTGTAAATCGTTTTTCAATGATGTTATCATAAAAACCTTATCTTGAATTTGAGCTTTTAAATCTTCATTTTCCGCACATTTCAAGTTCAATTTATCAATAAAAGAGTCACACTATTCTTTAGTATGAACACGTGTCTTTTTGATTCAGTCAAACTGATCTTTAAAAACCTGTTTCACATGATTAATTTATTTACAAAGACGCTCATTTTCCGAAAGCAATTTTGCCACACTATTTTCCAGTTCCACATTTTTGGTCTCTATTTCACAATAATCATAATTGACATACTCTTCCTTGGACTTTTCTCTCATTGATTTTATCATTTCCTTCAACTTACAAATGGTAGTGTCTTTATCCTGTAGGTGAGTTTTCAAATCATTATTTTTAAGGAATTTCAAGAGCATTTTGATTATTACAAGATTCATCTTTTTGAAAAAATTATTGATTAAGTTGTATTGACAATTCAAGAGAAATACAACGTTTTTCAAGTTGTGAGTAACTTTTCAAAAGATCATTATGCGCATTTTGTGATTTCAAAAGCTCAGCATCAAGATTGAAACACTTATCACAAGATTCATTTCTCGTTCTTTCATATTCACAGATTCACCAAACAAAGACATAGAATTATCACCAGCACCTCCTGCTCCTGTATATATCCTATAGAGAGATGCTCACCCCTCCGCGCTCGCGCGCGCGCATATAAGAGGGGTCGATCATTTTCCTAAAGTTAGTTCTTTTCTTAGTAATTTCCAAAAACTGTTTGTCAAACTGAAGACTGTTGACAGCAATCTTCCATTTGGTCAAAAAAACTGTTTGTATTCCATTTTTTCATATTAGAATATCTGTATCAAACAATTGAAGATGTCTTTTAAAGATTTAGAATAGAATAATTTCATTGTTAAAAACAGCTTTAGTATGTTCAAACCCCCATTTACCTTCTGTACGGAGCATAGGTTTGTACAGTCCTTATCTTCACCATTTTTTTCAAAATTGGCAATGTTGGATCAAGCTTTTTTAAGGCTTTCATTCACCAAGCTTACCTTAGGAAGTTCCTTAGGAGCTTCCATTTTGACAGGTGATACATCGGAAGATTCAGTGGAAGGGTTTGACATATGATACCAAAAAGCTTATTCAGCCGACAATTCTTGTTGTGGAACAAAGCGTTTCCCAAAATCCTCAGATAGTTGATTTAATTTTACATAATCAATAGGTTTATGAGAAATTTTTTGTTTAATAGCCTCTAGATTAATGTCTCTTCATCATCAATCACAGGCATAACAACATGTTTATCAAAAATAACAATACCATCATACAAGGTTGGTTTTATCCACTGAGCTTTCTTGAGATAAAACGGATTTTAATAACCTAGAGCTTATTTGTGAGTATTATCATAAAAAACTTGCGGTTTTGTTAACATGTGCACTGTTTGAGCAGATTAACCCACTTTAAAAATAATATTATCAAGTTCCTTTATCTTCTTTTCCAAATCAATTTATTTTCTTTATCTTTGGATTTATTTTTGAAAACAATGAATGTTTGAAATAAAGATTCCTTTTCTTTGATTTGTTTAGAAAGATTTTGCTCAAGTGAGTCAACTTGTTCTTTTAGTGCAAGCTTCTCTTTTAATCCACTATCATCCTTTTGAGATCAACATTTTTTCACGAACTACTTAAATCATTATTAAGACGTTGTTTAAAAGTTTTGATAGTTCTTTATAATCTCTCTAAGATCAGCGGTTAATGATTCAATTACTTTGTTCCTATTCGCCTTTTCCCATTTAATTTACATCGATTAATCAATAGGTATTTGACATTTGTCTTAATTATGATAAGATATTGAATCTTGTTGTGCTGCATATTAGTATCTTGAACCATTTTTCCTGTGGTGTTTCTTGCAAATTTTAAGTGTACGGAGATGATATGGCTATAATTGTTATCTCATTATTGTAACATCACAACTGGTGTTTGTTCAAAATCCTGCATTGCATGCACACTTTGATTTTCTATATCATTAAGATAGGTTTCTGCTGGGGGTACCTCTGAGATAACGTCAAAACCATAGTTGAAAATATTGGCCATGAGAACAGCTTTTGCATTCGAGATATCATCACAGTCAGAATAGTAAGTATCAAGATCCTCAGTCTGAAAAGCAGCATTGTTTGGAATGATTGTCTAAACAACTTTGGACATCCTGAACCTTGGATCTGCAAGGGATATGCGAGGTTGCTCTTCTATTTAAAATTTGGTCCTGCTTCTGTGCTTCAGCTAAACATTGCTTTATCCTTATTAACCATGCTGCATTCCTTGGGTTGTTTAGGATGAGTGCATTGCCTAGCAATTTTGTCCTTCACCTTGATGTTGTAGCATTTAACTATAATTTTTGCATGTCCACTTTGGCTTGTTTCCACCCATAAAACTAGTAGCATTACTCTTATAAAGACTCATAGTACCAGAATAAAACTTTGCCCTTGTCTCCCTGAAATTGTTCACTATTGACCACTGCCGATCTTGAAATAGGGGCTATGGTTTTTCTTGGATTAGAGGAAAGTTCTAAGTTGATTATTGGTTGAGGGGAACCTTGAGGAAGCTACAGCTGTTAGAAAAGCCATTGACGTGTTGAGACAAGCAATTGGATCATCTCCTGGAGAGAATACAGGAACAACAAGACCTGAGTCCACAAGAGGTGACTCAGTCATAGATTGTGTAGAAACTTTGATGGTGATTGATAAGCAATTTGTGGAACAGATGAGGTTTGATGATTCATTTAAGACTGATATGGATATGATGGTGGAATGGATGAATGATTGAATTGAGGTTGTGATGGATAAGTAGATGAGTAATGTTGAGTGGGATAAATTGATCCATATTGAGATAGTGGAAACGTTGTTGTACGCTGAGGATGTTGTATGAAGATGATAACGTTGTTGAAGTGAGGTTGGCTTTGTCATTCTTGAATGATTAGCAATAGTGCAAGTAAATCTTTGATCATTTACGCATAAGTCGAACATCATTTGCATGGAGTTCGTGCTTGTTCAAGATATGTATGTAGTCTGGATCTAAAGTTGGTATATGTAAATCTTTACAAGATGCCATCAGTCACAAACTTACTCCATTTAGGTAGAAGACTGTTTAAAAACTTGGTATTAACTTGAAATTGTTCCATTTTCATTTTGTAGATGTTCATGTCATTAATCAACTGAGTGAATCTCAAGTAATACTTATAAAGTGTTTCCCCCTTGATATGAGTAAACTTATCAAATGCATCATACAGTTTACACTCTCTCTCCTGCTTTGTCAAAGAGGTACCTTGCATTAGTAATTAAACTCTCTCTCATAAATCCTTGGCAACTCTATGATGATTAACAAGTGAATAGATATCAGCTGGTAGAACTTTAAGAATGATATTGGTTGCTTTCATATCACAGTCAGCTTGAATTTTCTCAACAACAGACAATTCAACATATTTCTTTGTTCTAGTCACCCCATTCTCTTCAATAGTAGGCCAAATGAGTGGACCGTGTTCAACTGATTCAAGTATCATTCTTCTGTGCTCTCTGTTTTGCATGTATAATTCCATTCTACTTTTCTAAGAATCATACATGTCCTTGTCCAACACAGGTGGACGATTGTCAGCACCGGAGAGTATCATGTACTCAGCAAGAGTATTCTTTTGTCCAAGTGGAATTATTGAATCCATTTTAATGTGATAAGATAAAAGATGATCGTACAGTGATTGAAGGTTGTTGTGTTAAAGTGAGGTTTGATTAATGTAATTGAGTCTTTGGAATACACAAGATTTTACAATTCTTGATAAAATCGAGAAAACAATTTTTCACAGGATTTTACAAATCAAAGAACAATTGTATAATTCTCCTATGGAAAGCGTATAGTTCACCCAAGTAAAGCGTATAAATCTCCCAATCAAATGATGTATAACTCGCCTTTAAAGTTGATGTGTAAATCGCCTTGGGAAACAATGTATAATTTACCTTAAGAAATTTAACGCATAAATCTCAAAAAATTTAACGTATAAATCACCTTTGGAAATTAACGTATAAATCGCCTTTGGAAATTAACATATAAATCGCCTTAGCAAATTAACGTATAAATCGCCTTAGCAAATTAACGTATAAATCACCTTAGTAATGAACGTATAAATCGCCTGAAGAAGTACGTACAACTCGCCTGACCAATTACGTATAACTCGCCTGACCAATTATGTATAACTCGCCTGACCAATTACGTATAACTCGCCCAATACACTTCAAACTCAAAAACAAAAAATCTTAAAAAGACTCACTTTTTGATGTTTTTACCTGATTTTCTTGTACTTCTTACCTATCTAAGACTATTAAAACCTTAAAAACACAAACTTGAATGTGTTTGACACGAAAAATTTGAAATCAAGATTCTTCGTACAAAACCCTTTTTTTAACCAAAAAGACTCAAAAAGATGAAATTTTTTTATGGTTTTTCAAAGATTTTCTTGTACTTCTAGCATAAACTAAGATAAATAAAGAAGAAAGTTTAAAGCTTTATGTTTTTTAAACCCTCAAAAGATGAAAACCTTTTGATAGGTTCGAACCAAGAAACACGCCTAAAAAGAGTAAAAAAAACGCACACAAAACCTTTACAAACACCCCCTGGCTCTTGATACCAATTGTAGAATATCTTAACACATATAAAGGATGGATTCGTTTAGGGTTTTTAGAGAGAGAAAGAGGTGGTTGGATGAACACTTAGAGAGAGAAACAAAGAAAGAACTATTAGATTACCAAATGAGAAAATGAACAACCAACACCCTCTCCATGTGTGGAGAGGGTATAAATACTCCTAGCTATGGCCGGCCATGGGCTTAGTCATGGGCTTTCCATGAGCCTTTGGCCCGGTTAGCTGACTAACTTTACATATGAATTTTTCAGTCCTTTGTACGATGAATTTTTCACTGCAGGTACTTCAAGTGTCAACAATTCTTCTTCTCCCATCGACAATTCTAAACAACAAGACACACAACCTACAGCGAATATTCAATCTTCAATAGAACCAACAAATCCTACAAATGTTAATGCTGAGGAAAATAATGATAATCAAGCAGAAGATGCACAGTTCCAACAAGATGAATTTATCAATCCTTTCTGTATACCGGTACGAGAAATTACTAAGCCTTCCTTACGCAATATTGATAATTCAAATATGCATACCTTCTATCAACCACACGATTCTGAATACCGATGGACAAAAGATCACCCGCTAGAACAAGTTCGTGGAAATCCATCCAAGCCAGTGCAAACAAGACGACAACTTGCAACAAATCCTGAAATGTGTATGTTCGCGCTCACCGTGAACATTGCTGAACCAAAAACCATTAAGGAAGCAATGGTTGATTCTGCATGGATAGAGGCAATGCAGGAAGAGCTTCATCAGTTTATAGATTCCAAGTCTGGGAACTCGTTGACAAACCCTTTGGCAAGAACGTAATCAAGCTAAAGTGGTTATGGAAGAACAAAAAGGATGAAGACCAAACTGTAATTCGCAACAAGGCATGACTTGTAGCTAAGGGTTATGCTCAGGAAGAGGGTATTGATTTCGAGGAATCATTTGCTCCAGTTGCTCGCTTGGAAGCTGTTTGGATTTTCATCGCCTACGCTGCACACAAGTCTTTTCTAATCTACCAGATGGACGTTAAAACAACATTTCTTAATGGTCCACTAAAGGAGGAGGTTTATGTTTCACAACCAGATGGGTTCGTTGATCCTGATCATTCAGAGAAAGTTTATCGTCTAAGGAAAGCTCTATATGGATTGAAACAAGCTCCAAGAGCATAGTATGATAAACTCTCAAATTTCATGATGTCCAAAGGCTTTACTAAAGTTACAATTGACGCTACTCTATTCACGATAAGATACGGGGAGGATATTCTACTTGTGCAAATTTACGTCGATGACATTATTTTTGGGTCTACAAACACTAAATTTTCTAAACGATTTGAAAAATTAATGCACAGTAGATTTGAGATGTCCTTAATAGGGGAAATGAAATTCTTTTTAGGACTTCAGATCTACCAATCCCCAAAAGGTATCTTTATCAATCAGGGCAAGTACGCTTTAGAAATACTTAAAAAACATGGTATGGAAAAATGTGATACCGTTGGTACACCAATGGCTATGAAACCTTAATTAGATGCAGACTTAAGTGGAAAACTCATAGACCAAACTGACTACCGTAGTAAAATCGGGTCACTCATGTATCTGACATCTAGTAGACCAGATATAGTGCAAGCAGTATGTTATTGTGTAAGGTATCAAGCAAGACCGACTGAAAAACACCTCAAAGAGGTTAAAAGGATCTTTCGATACTTAAGAGATACTTAAGAGATACCATTCTGGATTTGAACTAACAACTTTTTCAGATGCCGACCATGCCGGATGTATTGATACTCGCAAAATCACTTCTGAAGGAATACAATTCCTAGGTGATAAGTTAGTCAGCTGGATGTCAAAGAAGCAGGACTGTACTGCAATGTCATCAGCAGAGCTTGAGTACGTGGCGTTATCTGCAAGTTGTGCTCAAGTAATGTGGATGAGGACACAACTTAAGGACTATGGCTTCAACTACAACAAAATACCGTTGTATTGCTACTCTTAGTCAGCCATAGCAGTCTCATGCAACCCCGTGCAACACTCCCGTACCAAGCACATCCATACTCTGTAACACCCCCAAAAATGCGTGTCGCAGCGGAAGTATGTCCGGGGGAGTTACTTCATAATACACAGCGCTAGATACAAGAGAACGACCTCTAAATGTGTCGTTTGAAAATAATCTCGTTGATTTCCTTGAAATTGATATAACATTTGTCCCATAATTGCATCACCATGAAAAACTTGAATGTATAGACTCCAATGCACTTCAAGTAAGCCAAGTATCTATATCACCTGAGAAAAACATGCTTAAAACGGTCAACATAAAGTTGGTGAGTTCATAGGTTAGTTTAAATATGAATGTAAGTTTCAAATGAATGTATTTGTCCACTGTGTCATCACAGTACCATGTAAAAATCCCAAAGATTTATAAAGAATGCACGACACATTTTATGTCACCAAAAGTACCAATCTTATCCCAAAGATTTATAAAGAATGCATGACCAATTTAATGTCACAAAAAGTACCAATCTTATCCCAAAGATTTATAAAGAATGCATGACCAATTTAATGTCACCAAAATGTTTCAAGTATGTATTGCCACTTTATTCAAGGCACAGTAAATATCCATGTGAGTATAAAACAATGTTTACGATTACTCTAAGCTCATGAAACCGATGCACTAATATAACAGTAAG
>BQNB010138992.1:15000-17620 GCA_026074375.1 Tanacetum coccineum
ACTACCCAACAAGCACACCCCAGCACCCCACGCCCAAGTGACTGAAAATAGAACCCACCTACACGCACCCTAAATAGTGCCGTCCTCCACCCACCCGCCCCCAAAAGAGGATGATCAATCCATCCATCCACACTCCCCTTTTGTGTTGGTTTACAAACAACCAAACACACCCTAATAAAAAAAAACGAGTAATCTACAAACCTAAAACGTAACCCACATCATGTTCTCACACAGCCAAACGCACCCTGTTGTGTTTTATAAATACTCAAACGCGTCCCTTTATTGTATTTCAGCCAACCAAACGCTAACACCCTCACAACAGATGAATCCTACCAAAACTCACCCTAACAAAAAAAAAAAAAATCTAGTTATAACAATAAAACAAACACCCCTATTGCTGTTTCATTAACCAAACACACCCTAACCATCAAATTGTCAAACCAAGCGCACCCTAATGACTAATTTAACAACCAAACGCAGCCTAGCTGCTGACCCGGACCCAAACGCACCATGTGTTTACCATTCAAACAACGCAGAAAGATAAAAACCCTCTTGGTGTACTCAGTCCGAAAACAGCCCCGACGCAATCCTTGTTAAAAAACCCTTGTTAGCAGTTTAACCCAGAAAACAAACACACCCTTGCCGTTACAATAACCACGCGACAAACACCCTTTGTGTTGTTAACCATATAAACAAACACCCCATTGGCTGCTACCGCAGCCAAACGCACCTGCTGTGGTGCAGCCGTGGTGATGATGATGAGAGTGGCATGGAGATGGAGATAATAAGGATGTGATGATGATGGTGGCTGTGGTGGCATGGGGGTGATGGTATGGCAGCGGTGTGAGGTGGTGATGGTCTTGAGGGTGGCGGCGGCTGTGGCAGCCGGAGGGGGTAAACGGCGCGTGACCGCGAGTGGTGGTGGGGATCGGGTAGATCCGGTGGTGGGATCGTTTTTTATTATAACCGAAAAAGTCCACCAGAAAAGTTTTCCGGCGGCGGCGGCGTGGTGGTGGCCGGAATCCGGCGGCGGCGGTCGGATATAGGAGAGGGAGAGGAAGATGGTGCATGTGTGTGTGTTTTATATGTAATAATGAAAAAAATATGAATAACTTTTTATATATATAAAAAGTTATAAAGAAAAGTGATAAGTTATAATAGTTTAGGGTTATTTGTGTAACTTTTTAATATAGTTTTGATAACTATCGGTTCGGGACGCGTTTGAACGACTTAACGAATGATTCAACGCGCGAAACTTGCGCCGTTGTTTTCCAAATATCATTTTCTCTGTAAAAATTAGTATTCACTTGATAATATTTCATAAATATTTTATAACATTTAATAAAATATCTGTCAATTATTTTTGTGTTTCTAAAATCTTGCGAGGGCAATTCAGTCACCTTTGGACTGTTTTCAGGTCTCGTGTAAAACTGAAAAGTTGTTTGGAATATCATTTCACATCAAATTGCTTTAGAGTCCGAGTCGTGAATACGTGATTTAGATGATCGTTCTTATAAGTCAAGCCAGACCCGAAAAGTCAAAGGATATAATCGTCATTCAAAATTTCGAAAATTCTCGGATGTTACACATTATCAAAGAAGTGTTTAGAATTACAGTAGTTTAGCATAATGTTATTTGTATGCACTAGTGCTTGTTTTAATTGAGATGATACTCAATATTAGTCAAAGCAAGTTTGTTTATCATATATGATAACATTGCTGACTAAACATGTTTGGTTTAAAAGCATAGTTGCATAATAATAATATATTAAAAGAATAAGAATGCTTTACGGTTTGGAAAACTGTTGAGATGACTGTCTCCATTATGATGTTTTGCTTATGTCATGCCTCTTATGAAATGTAATGTGACTGGACTCATATAAGTAATACTTATAAGTGAGTGCACACTTACAAAATAACAATCATCATATTATTAAAAGAACTTCACTATTCGTGAATTTTTGAATTAAGTATTCTCAAAGTTCCACAAGATCATAACCTAGTTGATTTGTTCATGGAACCTATGCCTTATCACTAATTGTGATTGTTGTGGATAAGACATTAGTATTTAACTAGGATCGTCATGCATTGATCTTATTTGCTATTTGGATTATGAAACTGTAAGCAGTTGTATTAAATAATGAATTGACATACGTGGTATGGTCGTTTTCATTTATACTCCTGTATTCCATATTTGAATGTTTAAATCCTTGAATAAATTTATTTATTCTAAGTGATATGTGCTTAATTACACATACCTTTTACCTTTAAAAACGAGCTAAAATAACCAAAAAACGGACTCAAAATGCCAAATATATGCTTGTTTTGCTAATTGTGTTGTGCAGGAACGGATATCTCACAAAAAGACGAAAAACCAAGCAAAAAGCGACAAAACCGGACACGGAATGGAAAAGTGTGTGAAGACGAAGCCCAATCAAAGTCAAGTCAACTCCGAGAAGAAAAAGCAAAGAAAAATATAACTTGAGGGGTCAAAAATGCCAAACCCCTAAGTTATATTATTAAGGAAACAACCACAAGGGCTGATTATGCCAAATTGGGAAACTTCATTTATAAAAGAAAGAAAGGGGAAAAAGAGAATGAAAAGAAGTAAGAAGTGGAGG
>BQNB010138993.1:0-17620 GCA_026074375.1 Tanacetum coccineum
AATTTTGGTATCATATGTTTCTTTAGTATTACTTAATTCTATTTGCAATCTTAGTATCATATCTTAATTTAGTATGACTCATTTTTGATACAATAAAGATTTTCCCCAATGAATCACTAATAATATCTATTATATTTCTTTAATCATGTCATTAAAAATCAGAGAATGGCATTTCTTGTTGTAGTATAGAAAGCAACACCCACTAATCGTATCACACCAAACGAATATTTCAATTACTTCTGGAGTCACATTCACATCAACAACAATATTTATTTATCAGTAACACAAAAAATCATCACAATAATGAAAATAAAATCCATGATTGCAAAAAATAAAATCTACATTCTCTACATGACAAAGACATCATAATTACTATGCACTACAAAAGCATTTTTCCCACAAATTTGTCTTTATTTATTAAAAAATGTGTTTTCTAGCACCTATTACTATCACCACACAAAGTATAGCTTTGCCAACTATCATAACCTATCAAGCATCTACAAAAGTTAGCACATGCTGAAACTAGAGCACATGACCAACTGAGCCAAAACCGTTTGATAATTTGTCTTATATACATCAACTGCTTCTCCGGTATGCTTATAGATTTTTCAAATACGTGTGTACCAACTGGGATAAAACTCTTAGATAATTTGTCTTATTTATACATCAACGGCTAAAAACATCTCAGTTGACCGACACATAGGACATGATACATTAAATGTAAGCCATGTGTCAATACACGTAGGATGAAACCCATGTCAACAGTTTGGGGTTACTTTGACCGTATCACTAGCCCCAAACTCACATAAACAAAAGGAACACTCGATTCATGTCTTGTCATCTTGACCGACGTAACTATAGGTAGTGAATGTACGGTCGAGATATCAAGCCCGTGACATTTACGAGCTTGAAAAAGAGTTTACGAGTGATTGTTATGAGGATTATATGTGAAGCGACAAATGCATACGAAGAAAAATGTGATGAAAAAAAAGGACGATGAGTAGGATGAGTATAGTGGGGCTAAAGACGAGTCAAAAGGGGATGTAACGATAATTAATGATGTTGGAGATTTTGCATGGTTTTAAAAGTTTCGGAGTCATGATCAGCAGCTACTTCTTGTAGCATGGTTCGATGGAAATGATTTTGGTTCATGGTGGTTGGAACCAAGTTTGAATTATGATAAGGATGAGATCGATAATAGTACTTGTTGCATTATTGTATATGAGATGTGTTAAAACTCTCAAAGAAAACTCATCTTCCCCTTCCCCTTCAATCTGTCGTATTTTCTTTTTAATATGAAAGAAAACTCTCAAAGCAGTTGAAAAGGCATTAAAGCATCCCTGAAACATAGTCAATAATAATTCTAATAAGATCAAAGAAAAACCTAGCATAGAAACTCTCAGAAGACAGTAAATAAAATCTAATTTACTACTGGTATGATCTTTTTTTAAACAAGTTCAAAGTTCACCAGCTAAAGACTGAGTTGCTGCGCACAACCTTAAAAATACACATCTAGTTAGTATTCTTTTTGGAACTGATCTGTAAATTAAATTGATATACTCGGTGTTTGGGACAATGTCGTAAAGCACTTATCAATCCAAACACTTTAAAAGTACTTCTCTTTAATAAAATAAAAAAGATAATATATACCAATACGCACTTAACATGCAATCATGTCTTGCCGTTCATTATTTAACTGTGCGAAGTTAATTACATAAATTCAAATCAACACACCATGCTGCATAATTATATTTATGCAGCAAGTGTAATTTTAATATAAAAATTTGGATAGAATTAACATACGCACCTTCTCTTGGTATGATTTACTGGTAGCCACAATGGACAGTTGAGCAATATTTCTTCCAGAAACACGAAACAAACCAGCTGTAACAGCTTTGGAGCTGCAAAGTTGAGCATAAAAATTGTTAATAACATCACAGCCCAATCTAGAGATAATTGAAAACCGTAATTTTGACAAGCACTGAAAATAGTTAGAAGTTATAAACTTGGCTATACTTTAAAGTTAACAAAGCAAAACACATTGAGTTTATACAGGTGAAAATGGAAAAATATAAAATCTAATTACTACTGGTTGATCTTTTTTTAAAAAGTTCGATGTTCACCAGCTAAAGACCGACTTGCTGCGCACAACTTATCAATACACATCTGATTAGTTTTCTTTTTAGATGATCTGTATATTAAAATTGATATACTCGGTGTTTGGGGACATGTCATAAAGCATTAGCAATCCAAAAACTTTAAAGAGTAATTTCTATTTTAATAAAATAAAAACACATATATACATACGCACTTAACAAGCAAATCCTGTCTTGCCACTCATTATTTAACTGTGCGAAGTTTATTACATATATTCAAATCATCAAACCATGGCGCTAAATTATATTTATGCAGCAAGTGCAATGTTAATATAAAATTTGGATAAAAATTAATTACGCACCTTCTCTTGGTAGGATTTACTGGTAGCCACAATGGTCAGTTCAGAAATATTTTCTCCAAAAAACGAAACAAACCAGTTGTAACCGCTTTGAGCTGCAAGTTCTAGCATAAAAAATTGTATAACATCACTCACCAATCTAGAGATAATTGAAAACCGTAATTTTGACAAGCACTGAAAATAGTTAGAAGTTATAAAGTTGGCTATACTTTAAAGTTAACAAAGCAAAACACATTGAGTTTGTACAGGTGAAAAATGGAAAAAAATAATAATTTGTTTAACAATGGTTCTTCCGCTCTTGGTGATTAATCCACGGGTTTGAACCCACCCGACACACAGACTCAAACCAGGTAAATCCCTCCCTTTTCAGGAGGTTGGCGTGGCCACTTTAATGTAACACTTGCAAGTCCTTTTACCACTAGGGCACCCCAGGGTGGTTTTTTTATTAGGTGAAAAATGGAATTTGTTAGCACTGAGAAAGAAAAGAACTAAATTACACTTACCTTGAGATCGGCTCCCCCCCCCCCCCCACCCCCACCCCCCCCCCCCCCCCCCCCCCCCCCCCCCCCCCCCCCCCCCCCCCCCCCCCCCCCCCCCCCCCCCCCCCCCCCCCCCCCCCCCCCCCCCCCCCCCCAACCCCCCCCCCCCCCCCCCACCCCATGCTATGTTCTTAACAACTAATGTGATATTCTTTTTCGCTCTGTGAAGTATTGAAATTAAATAAAGATTAATCTAAGAAATAAATGAACAGAAAACTAAAAATTGTAGTGTAATTACCAAACCTTAGCACAAAATATAAATGTACGATCGTTAAAACCATTAAGTGTTGTGTTTCATGCTATAGCTTATGCCACAGAGAGCATCTCTCATGTGAAAGCACCCAATTCATATATATATAAACACCCCTCCATGGGAGTCCAGACCTCCAATCTGCACCTTTATCAATTATTAAACTAAATTAGTCACATAATCAACGAATACAAACATCATCTAAGATGGTATTGCAAATTTGCAACTGTTATATATACATAGTTTTGTTAGAATGATAAAAAACCACGTAGGTATAATTTTTTAATGACAATTATTCTATAATGGTGAAAAACCCCTAATAACCTAACCACAAATCGGGCTTGGGCTATTAAATAAATTGAATTATGACTAACATTAAATAAATTACTTTGACTAAACACTTAAACATATTTACTCTAATACTCCCCACAGTCCGAGTGCGAGATCGCGAAAGCTCGGACTGTCAGAAGAATTTTAAGAAAGCAAAAATATAACAATAAACAAAATTAAACGGGTAGATAACCCAAAGTATCCCTATTTAATTTTTGATTTACCTGGATAACAAAGTATCCCAAGGATAAACTAAGTATTTCCCATACAGTGTTCTCGGGAATAAGAACCATTTATGCGGACACACAAAAGTCGTCTCGGGAATATAGAACCTAGATTCGACACCGACAAAAAAGTCCATTCAGGAATAAGAACACTAGATTCTACACCAAAAATGTCATCTCGAGAATTAATACCCTGGATTTGGGACATAAAAAGTAATAATTAAATAACTATAATGATAGAGTTGCAGAGTCAACACCAAAACCACCAATGACAGAACACAAAATCTTCTCTTTAGCTTTCCCATCACTTCACAAATCGACTTCATCACCACTCTTCGACATCATCAAAAATTTAAAACGCATCACTCCCATCGATGCGACTCCTACACCCCTCTTCGGTGTCCCGTACACCGCTCACTTACAGAGTAAGTCAAGTGCAGCAGTTGGCACCAAAGGATGCCGAGAACGGCGCCGTTTCATCGCCGAAAAAAGTTGAAGGCACGATTAGATCTGAAGCCGTATAATTATGATTGCGGTGTGGCTGAGAATTTTTGGAATCGGTAAAAAGGATTAAAAAAATTGATCTGGATGTCTTCTGACTTGATGAGAGGGTTACGGGCTGGTAGTGTGACAGGGCGAGGTAAGAGCAGCGTCAGGTTGACGGCTTGATGGGTCCGAGTAGGTCTCAAGATCGTATCAAAGTCTCTGATACCATGTTAGAATGATAAAAACCTCGTAGGTATAATTTTATTAATGACCATTATTTATAATGGTGAAAACCCTAATACCTTAAACCCACAAACCGGGCTTAGGCCTATTACATAAATAACTTTGACTAACATTAATTACTTTGACTAACAACTTTGACTAACATAAATAAATTAATTTGACTAACACTAACATATATCCTCTAATAAGTTTTACCTCATTGATGATCCACAACCTCCAGGAGTTAGCATGCAATTCTAATGATGATAAATGAATCATATTAGGGTTTGAGGTGAATATTATGAATATACGGATTAATAATATTAGCGTATAGAGAAAGAGTGTATTTTTGTGAAATAGATATGTATCGGAAATTTAATGTGAAGGAGGTGTCCATGTCATCGTTGAGATAGAATCCATGTCATTGTCACGTATATATTTACTCATAATTAGCCTCATTATATTTGTTATAGATATATAAAGATCAATAAAATTTTATCCTAATATAAAAAATATTTTTTATACTTTATACTTCCAATACTATTTTTGCTAAATATCTATGTATATGTATATATATTTTTTAAATAAATGGTTTAATTCGGGTAATTTAGGTCAAGCCGAAAATCAAACCAAATTCTAATTTGGTTTTCGGTTCTGTTCGGTTGAATTCTAGTTCAGTTTGGTTTTACGGTTGACCTAAAAAATTTTAACCGGACTAACCGAACCGATCAACGCCCCTACTTGAAAAATAGCTAAGCCGGGTTTAACCAATCTTTAACATACCAAATAAAAATATGTTAAAGCCCATTATAAAAAAAACTAAACGCGAGCCCAAGCGCGACTGCAAGCCAAGGCGCAAGTGGAAGCCCAAGCGCCCAGTAGATATAATAGTCATCAACTTACCATTAATATGGAGTGTATAATATTTATAGTCATGATATCAAAGGGATATTAATGGTATGTATTCAATTGACATACCATTAATATCCTTATGATATGCTATAAATATTATACACTCATGATACAATCTTCTCCCACACTCTTAACCTTCTCTCGCATTCGATAAAAAAAACTGCCAAAGATGTCCACCACGCATGCTCCTGTTCAGCCACAAGCACCAATGAAATACCGCCACGTCCGGTCCATACTTCGAGTTTTCAACCAGCTGCTTAGAGTTCTCATGTGCCGACCAGTTGCTTCGAGTTCTCGTGTGCCGATAGATGGAATGAGAAATCTTTCCACTGTTACATCTGTCCCTGTGCAGCCACAAACACCTATGCAATATCGTCCCGCTCAATCCATGCCACCTAGTTTAACAGATGCAATGAGAAATTTTTCCATTGGTACAAGTACGCGAGTTGCATCTCACAACCCCCCATGCAACAGATTGCCAAAACTACAACGAACACGGCAGTAGTGTCGTTGCCTTTGGTTCCTTCATCTTCTAAACTCGTGAAGCCTCGGGCTAGACAAGGTTTTGGTTCAGTTGGAAAGAAAATCATGATCACGGCTAATCACTTTCTTGTTCAACTTGGTGATAAAAATCCTCACCAATATAATGTAAGTTTTATGTATATTTATATTTATGTTACTATAATTTGCCCTAAAAATCGTGTTTTGCTTGATTAATTATTCTCACAATCCTTTGATGTAAAGTTTTTCTATAGGAGCAGTTTTTTTGATGTTTTAGAAAATTAATATAATTGTAAGTCTTCATTCACATGTTTAAGTAACTTTATTCACATATATGTTCTGTTTAATAACTTTATTCACATGTATGTTCATGAATGTGTATTGTGATAATATATTGTTATAATGCAATTCTTTGTGAGTTAAAGTGTTACTAGTCTGTCTATTAATTAGAATTGTGCAACACAAGCAAAATAATTAGCAAAGGTGAGAAGTAATTTTGACTACACACATTAAAAAATGCAATTGGGAGTAATTTAAAGGGAGATGCATCCACTTTTGTAGGTGCATCTGAAATGTGTGGTTGTGGTTACTTCTTATCCTTCTCATTTTAGTTATTATTCTCATTTGATCCTCACTCTATATATATGATAAAGATCAAATAAAAAGACAAATATTCGTAAGAAGGATAAAAAGATTTATTTTTAAAAAAAAGTTCTCAAAAAATTCTGAAAAAATTCCACAAGATCGTGTATGTTGGTGCATGAAAAAGTTGTAAAGGAAGTTTTTCTAAAAGTGGATAGTTTTGCCGAAAATTTTTTATTAAAAAAAATGTTTGTGCATTAAATCGGTTTTTTGTGCATCAAAAATTCGTTTTTGTACCCAACTTCTTTTGACTTTTTGCATCAAAATTTTATTGCGCATCAAACTATAACAAGTCGAAAAATTTGTGCATTAAAAATTTTTTGTGCATCAAAATTTCTTTTTTTGCGCATTAAAAAAACGTATAAAAACTCAAAATTAGAAAAACTTCTTTTACAAAAGTTTTATGCACCAACATACCTGATATAATGGATTATTTAATGGGTTTTTTTTGGAATTTTTCGAGAACTTTAAAAAAAAAAGTTTTCTTTATATCCTTCTCACAAATATTTGTCTTTTTATTTTAACTTTCCTCTCTCTTTATATATTTATAACATATATATGGGGCTAACTATGAGTGTATAAATATGATTTAGTGACTGGATGCCACCTCAATGATGACATGGCACCCACAATTTAATAAATTTTAACAAATTTCGAAATTAAAAAATATAGGCCATGGAAAGATTCAAACTTGTGACCTAATAGTTACAACTATACAAGCCTAAGACCAAACTGAGCCAAGGACAAACCATTTGTGTTCCCTAACCAAAACAGAATAATTATATGTTTTCCAAAATAAGCAATGTAATCTATTTACTATTTCAACATTTAAAAATAATTATTGATATACTCCATGTAATCTCCAAAATCCCATAAAATATATCAAGATATACTAACCATATCATTCAAAAACCCTAAAAACACAACGATTCTTTATAATTTCATCTTTATTAGATTATTTGTATTCTTTTTGAGAGAATCGTCAAGAAACTTTCCTGTTTGTATGTTATTTATCCGTAACATGTGGTTTCCTAATAAACTCAGATATTATTCTCTTATTGCGTTTAAAATACAGTGAGCTGACAATATAAGCTTACTAACTATTCTGTTTGGGCATTGTTTATTAATAGATTATCGAGCACTTAACAAGGTACGGTGAGTGTGGTGAATTGATTATAAAATATAGTTTGTATTTAACTAGACTTTGGATTATTTTAGTCTTTAGGATTCAAAGAAAATACGAAGCTTCATCTAAACCTCTCATAATGACTAATTTTTGTTGCAAATGCATATGTTAATTGCGACATTTACCGATAAACTATTTTTGTAGTCATTGTCCAAAGACTATTCAGAAACAACTTGTGCTGCTCTATTCTAAACAACCGTCCTTTGATTCAATCCAAAACCACAAAGAAAAGGTATTTACTTGAATCCCTATTTTAAACTGTTAATTGCTTATACCAAATTAGAAAAAACTAAATATACAAGGTAAACGTTTCAAATAACAATTGGTATTATATGCCTTATAATGTAAAATAAGAAGGAAACTTGTACGTATTCCCTACATTGAAATTATTCAAGTAAATTTTTAATAATCATTAAGGTTTCATGAACCATGCTCAAAATAAGCCACCTTATTATAAAGGGAATAAAGGAGTCACGTTTATCTAGATCTACAATCTTGAATTTGTAAACGAAACTGAGAAAACAAAGAAATAACGCAGGTGTGGATATTGTGTGTCGTCCTCGGTTTAACGTTTGCTTTTCTGAAGCAGATTGATGAGCCAAACCAATATCACTCCTCCATGTTTCTTTGCAAACTTTTGGAGTTGGTCTTACTGATGAATCGAGGTATGTGTTTAGTTTATCCTATTACAAGATGAAATTTATTACAAATCGAATATGCTTCTTTCTTTTTCGTAACATGGTTAAACATGGTTGGGCACATTTTTTACTACTATGTTGTTTGTTTGTTTGTGAGTGTGTGGGTGTGTGTGTGTGTGTGTGTTGTGGGTGTGTGTGTGTGTGTGATGTGTGTGTGTGTATGTTGGTGTTGTTTAGGACGGTCCGAATTAGCTCTACCCAAATTCTGCGCAGCAAATAATTGACAACCAGGGTGTGGATTATAAGATGGTCCTCTCGACAATACCGAAGATGTGTGAAGGACTTCTGGAATTAACTAAAGGTCGACAGCCTGGGAACAGTTGCTAGAAGCAGACATTTACTTGCGTAGTGACAACTAAACTTAAAGAGTAACAAATAGTAGTAGTAGGAAAAAACAATCGGCAACAGCTAGACGAGAGTATTTCAGGCATGAGCCCCCTGCCGTTGCTGTGGCACATAATCACTGTATTTGTTTTTTGGCCAAAAAATATAAGAGATCATATATCATTTCTAAACCTTGGCTTCTCTATTGGTCACAATATGGATTTAATATAAAATTCTTTCATCACAATGATGCTCAAAAACAATTACAATTATCTTCTTTCTAGACATCGTTGATTGTAGGGTTTTTGATATGAGTCACACAAAACATTGACATTAGGTGATCAATAGCTCAACTAACGGGGTATACATTAAAATCATTGTCTTCTACATATACTTATTTTCTTATGTAAAATCATTTAATTATTGCCAATGAACCTCCGCCGCCATGGTATATATGATTTAACAGAATTACTGAAAATCACTTACAGTTATACTTCAGTTTTTTTATAACCTATACAGTTTTAATCTATACTTGGATCTTCATATTTGATAAAGAATTCTTTAACCATATACTAGCAAATATTCCTTAATCTAATTTTGGTTACATTAATGATTAATATTATGTAAAAGGTAGTTTAATGCATGTCTGGCTATTCATGTTGTAGGATATGATGATTCATGGGGAAAAAGCGCATTCTCCTAGCATGGTGTGATCGAGTCTTATATCGTGATAATCTTTATGGATTTTCTTGTACAACGTTTATACGACAATAGACGGTTGTCTCCTAGAGATAAACACAATGTACGAACGTTCAAGAAATAGTGAATATTCTCTATTTTGTAGAACATTGATTACACTAGTTTGTCTTAATACTGGCAATTGCCACCGTGATTTGGACGAACCACTATTGGAAACATCAAGGAAAGCTTAGTCGAATGCGGCAGTATCCTGCATCAAGCTATATGTGTGTTTCTTGCTCACGGATACCTCCAATTATTAAAAGAACAAGAGACTCGAAGTGAGCCTGAAGATTGAGAAGGAAAAGCATGGAATTAACAGTTGTTAGTCGATATTTTCTTTTTGTTGATTATGTGTAACTCCAGTCGGAACACTTGCGGTAGCTAATCCAGTTGATAGGTTGTCGTTGAACTATGATCAGGTGTTTATTCGTAATTTTTCTTTAAAATCTTCAATTGCAGTAATTTCCCGTCCCACGATTTGCTTATTCTATTTTTTAGAATTGTAAAATCTTCTTTTCTAAAATGGAAGTTCAACTAACATAAATGAGAATCTTTAAGATCTACTGAATCTGATCACACGAAATGAGTAGTGTAAAATAACCTTAACAGGTGTGAGTGACCTGAAGAACCGAGTTATAGGACAAAAGAGCTATTCAACAATCGGATTATAGCGGCGAAAGAGAGGAGTACATAAATTATGCAATAAGCCATAGATGAATTGGAACCAACGAGCACAGAATTCCCATTTGAAAACCATTTGCGGGAAGAACCAGAACTTTTATTTGCAAAGGTCACAGAATATTTTTTATTCTACTATTTCGAAAAATCTAGAAATTCGTAGATGTGGAGTTTTCATTTCTTTCAAACTATGTAATTGGTTATCCCCCTCAAGGTTTAAAAGAGTGGTTAACTATCTCGAAAAACATTCATTCAACCAAACCGATCTCCACTTACATTGAAGTAACATATGAATTCAGAAAACCACCGATACTGATATTCTGTGGTGATTAAATCAGATATTAAGAAGAACTCGAATTTAGTAAAAACTTCAATATTATACTTATTCATCTTTTTTTTACTCTATGAACTGAAGTACTAATGCAACAAGTTGTGTCACTTAATAATGGACTAATTCAGGCACTTCCTGAGCGAAATATCAAGGCTCTCCAAGCAAACAACGGCACAAATGAATGTAACGAAGAAGTGGACAAGCTTACAGAACTGGAGGACACCTATGATATATTATATATGAGAGCTGTGGATAACGACTCTTGATCCACTTGTAGATGAGAGTCCTCAGCACTCGTATTTCTCGGTTGTAATAAAACATTGATACTCTAAGAATAACATTAAATTTGAAGGTAAGATTCACTGTGTTATTTTTTTCTTAATCCCAAATCAAAATTGATGAGAAATTTGGAGTATTGTGCTACAAATTATAGAATCTCGATTGCATGCGAGTACCGCAGCACAAACACTCCTATAATTCAAATCTACCTAGTCTGGTATGTTTCACATGATTTTCACTTTCTATTTATCTTATTGAGCTTTAAATTACGACCTGACCTCAAAGTAATCATGATGATTAATGAGCCTTTTCTTGTCTTTTGATTTTGTTTAATTCCTTACTATATATTTTAAGGAGAAATGACATGTTTTTATAATTAATTTGAAGCGAGTAAGGTAAAGTGAACAAAAAGCTAATTTAGCATCACCTACTCTAAGCCTGAAATAATGAACAATCCTACATGTGTTGAATAATAGTTTAGGGTCTATCAATAATTTGTTTGTTACTTATTTCTTTGATACAACACAGAGAGAATCAAACCAATTGCGAAAATGTCTGTTTATGCTATTCCTCAAGACCGGAAGGAGCAAGTCATTGATGCTAAGTCGACTTTAATGGTACGTAATTACCTCCTTTTGTATTCCTCTGTCATCAAGTTTTTATATAAATTTTTCCTTTACATGGAAGTGAGCTACAAAACACATTCTTTCCCTAAATTAATACTTTGTCCGTCGAATACATATATTGTGGTATAATATGTGTAATAATTTCTTCTATCTTCACCATTTTACCAACATCACGGTGAACATTATTCATCATGAACCCTAATAGCATTCATATTCATCATTGTATGCAGGTTGGTCATTTTCCATTGATCCTAAAACCACAAGTATGTGTTCTAAGTAATGCTTGTTTTGCTTTCCTCTTGCTAATCCTTACATGCTGGTCTACAAATGTGTTCCTGGTCATAATGAAACAATTTACATATTTATCCGAGGCCCAAAAACTCACCTGAACAATTTTGAATCCGTTTTTATGGTCAACTATAGTTTACACTCGCAGTTGTTTTTTTTATTTAAGCCAAATTCACACAACACCAGTGGCTCCTTTCTCTAAACAAAATTTATGAAATAACCCGCCCATCGGGCGGGTTAACGTAATTAGTAAATATAACTATCATACAAACACAACACACAAAGTACACACACTCACCAAACAACACCACACACACACACATTATATATTATTATAATATATTATATATATATAATATAAGACTATATAGATATATATATATATATATATATATATATATATATATATATATATATATATATATAGATATATACATGTTTTATAAGAAACAACCGCAATCACAAGTACATTGAAGTGAGAGCAATGAGGTGACTTCATTATCAAACCAAGAAAAAGTCAAGGAACAACATCAAAGGAACCTGCAAGGTTTCAAAGTGGAAGATTTAAAAAAAAAGCCACTACATCTTTGGGTGCAATGCCAACAAGAGCAACAACAACTGTGAGGGGTGGAAGTCAAACAAGAGCAACAAAACAACACCACAATTTATCCCCCCAAGAATGAAAAGTCTAAGAATTCTTCATAAGAATGTTTCAGGCCCAGTTAAAGGCCCTGGTACAAGTAAGGACAATGAGATTGTCGTGGAATAGTGACAATATAAAGTTGAAGTTTAGCACATATTTTGGAAAATGTTGAATTTGTGTAGAACTAACTTTATATTATCTTATGTTGTTGTATGATAACTGATATAGTGTTGCACTTGTTGCCATTATTAGCCCTATTTTGTATATTGAAGGGCTTTGATTATGTAGGTTTTATGCTTATAAGGATAACTGATATATATAGTGTTGCACGTATTGCCACTATTAGCCTTATTTTATATATTGAAGGGCTTAGATTATGTAGGTTTTATGCTTATAAGGATAACTAATATAGTGATGCACTTGTTGCCACTATTAGCCCTATGTTGTATATTGAAGGGCTTAGATTATAAAGGTTTTATGCTTATAAGGATAACTGATATAGTGCTGCACTTGTTGCCACTATTAGGTACTTGTATTCTGGTATTAACATTGTAAAGTGTTTTTCTACTGAAAATATAAGTTATGAAAGAACATAAAAATTTCTAAATCCTGAACATGTTTGCTTATTAGAAAATAACAGTTGCATACTAGCATTCAACAAACTAGAAAACAAGATCCGAACAAATAATAGCCATTAGATTATTCAGGAAGTACCAAAACATTGATGCTTACATTGACTACCAAAAAATACAACAAAAGTTACAAACGTAGTTACTACTTTCGGCACAACATAAAGAGACATACAACCAATAGCAATATGAAACCAAAACCAACCACAACCTTAAAATTGTCATGCATTTTACCCTTCACTTTCAATGCATTCAACTCTTTGTAAATGACTTCTATCAGGACTTCTTCAATTGGCTTGTTTGGTAGAAACGTAACTTCCATAGGGACTTCTTCATTTGGCTTGTTTGCTAGAAATTTCTTGTCACCAAAATCTTGTAAAGAATGGTTTTTTAGCTTGGACCTTAATTCTTTTTTCTTCATATGTAATTTGAAGAAAAGTTCTTTGTAGTATTCATATGGCAATTCATCATCAATAAAACCATAAATCTCACATTTCTTACGTTTATCCTAAAACATTAAAACAATGAAACTTTTTGAAAATGGTACCAGTTAACTGGAATAAGGTCATTAAAAAAACTTACAAATTTATGACAACATTTGAATCTTTGACTTGGATTCATGGGAGTCCATGCTACTTGTTGATAAATTGGAATCTCAAATTTACAATGTGTCAAAGCAAGGGTTTCTTCTTTGGTATAGAATCTTTGATAAGAACGAGATGATGAACTTGATGATGATATGATTCAATTAGGGTCGTGTTTGTGTTATGATAGTTTGATGCAATTAGGGTTGTGTTTTTCTTAGGATATATTGATTCAATTTGAGTTTATGTTTTTGGTTCATTTACGGGCTGATATGAGTTTCAATTGTTAGATTTAGGGTTGATGTAAGATTTAGGGTTCATGTGTGTGTTTTTGTTTGAGGTACAGGAAGACAACAAAGAAATATATAAGAGGGAAAAGTATAAACATTAAACAACGTTAATAAAAGTGACGTGTATTTAGAGTGAAAAAAAATACGTGGCCAATACCGGCTGGGTGGGTGAAAAGACACCCAAGAAGGCCAAAATATTAAGTATAATGATTGGAAAAGAAAAAAAATGGTAATAAGGGGTTATAAAAGTATATTGTGGCAAGTTTGATGATTTTTTACATGATTAGCCCTTTATTTTTCTCATTATAAATAATATTAAACTAGTATATTATCAATAATATGAAACCGATTTCTAAAATTACATAAACATACCAAACAAAATTTTATATATAGGAATACTTACTTTCATTCTACTCTGTTTTCAAATCAATACCGATAGTGATTGTTATTTGCAAACCAAACACACCCTAAATCATAATTTCTCATTGGTTTTTTTTACTCGTGTAATGAACTTAACTACGTCATTATCAAATTCAAATTTCAATTACTTCTTACGTCCCAATTTTATATTTGTGCATATAATGCAATGTTAGCTAGTTATCATTTTTTACCATTATATCTAAACTAACTTGCCTCTTTAAATCCAAACTCTTTAATGTAACAAAAAATAATTGAGGGCGGAATTGTAAATTGGGAATTTGGAGTAGTTGCTTACCGATATAGAAAGTATTTATTTCAAGATGAACGAGATGTCCATTATGCAAAATAAGGGACTCCTTGAATCACTTATTATTAGGGCTTTAGATAAACCGAATGTTCAGCGATTATATCATGAGTCGTGCGGTAAAATGATCGTTTATATGTATTTATTTGTTAAATAAACGAACATGAACAAATTAAAGTCTAGTTTGTTAATTTACGTTCGTAAACGTCCAATCATACACTCACTAATATATGTTTATTATGTCCTCCGTACTATAATAATCGATATACTTAAACAAATGATACACATAAAACACAATATTTTGTATATTCATTCGTTTACTACCTTAATGAACGAATATAAACTAACATGAACAACCCCATTTAACGAACATGATCAAGAAGATTCATACGTTTAAGTGCCCTAGTTCGTGTTCGCTCATTCGGCGGATTAAAGTTAAATGAATGAACATGAACAAAGCTCTTTTTGTGATCGTCCGGATAAGAACAACCCCTACTTATTAGTTATAGAAATTACCTTTATAAAAACATTAATGAATGCAACATTTTTGTAAATCGAAACACATCTTGTAACAGTCTCTTGCATTAGAACGACATAAATTAAAGTCACCACAGCAACAAAACAAATTCTTTTCATACGGACTGCACTCTACCAGGCTGCAAGGTGGTCTACTAGCAATTGATTTGATGTCATTAACATCAAATTTGCTACCTACAAATCCAAAAATTTAAAAGAAAAACTTATATATGAAATTTATTTGAAATTTGTGATATGAAAGAGCAAAGAATAAATTACGAACTTACACTCGTGACAAACTAGTAACACTAGAAAGTTTACGCAAAAGACCATTACAAGCGATCCACTTATCTTGACCATTGTGGTGTTCGTCTCTATGACAATTCGTTTTTATCTTTTTCCAAAAGATATACCAAGAGGATTTGAAGAATGAAAACTAAGATGAATGTTAATCATCCTAAAAGTGAGACAAAGACGTAATGATTTATGTTACAGATTTTAATATTGCGTAACTGACTAATATACTAAAACATATCATTGTTTTAGTGTGAGGTGTTTTTGTCCGCGATCTAATTCAGGTATATAAAGCATGTTGGTTACGAGTTGTAGACTTGCTATTATTGGTGATGAATGTCTCTCTCATTTCACAGGCAAAGAAAGAAGCAGTACTAATACACTACAATCCACTTAACCATCTGCAAAGGAAAGCCAAACATAGTCAAAGCAACTTCTCCATAATGTGCTTTTTGATTAATAATATTCATTGCAATCCTCTAAGCTCCATTTTCTATTCATCCTTATATCCATTTTACGACATCATATTTAGTTTACGAATCTACAAATTAATACTTGTGATATATTGAGCGAGTTTAAATATATCCATAATCATTTCATATATTTTCTTTAACTTCCATTAATAAATTGTATTGATTTTGAAGTACAAAAATTATGTGTGATGTATAGTTGGAAAGTTAAATGATGATTTTTTTAAAATACAAAAAAATGATGAATCATTTGGAATTTTACACAAACATTTATGCTTATTTTTCGAGAGCATATTGAGTGTTCGAGCTTATAAATTAATGTTATATCACATGTGATATAAAGCTTAAAAAAACCCAAAAAAATTATTGAATTTATGTAAAGTGCCCATGTATAAAAAGATAGTTAAATGTTTGTCGTGACTATGTAATTTGTTTCTCCTAATCATTAATGATTTTAAGTTATAATAAAAAAATTAAAGAATGGTAAAAGTGAGCTTTAATTCATAATGAGAGGTGTTTTGTTCTACTTAAAAATTACGGGTTATGATTAATCCTTCAATCTTTATATTTGCTACGATCTATAAAATAACTTAGGTCATATTCTTTTTTATTCTTTTTCTTTAATTATAAACACTCATTTGTTGTTATGTAATGAAAATACTTCTCTCAACCAAGTCGTTAGCAAAACCCAACTTTAATTAGTTGCTTAGCAATATGGAAAATATTCACTTTAAAATGAACGAAATAGTCCATTATGGAAAATAAGGGTTACAACTTGATTCACTTATTATGTATATAAATTACCACATAATAACATTAATGAACACAACATTTTCGTAAATCTCTACACATCTTGTGACACTCCATCATATCAGCATGGCCGGATTTTAGAGTGTGAGGAGTGTGCAACCGCACAGGGCCTCCGAATTTTTGGGGCCCCCGATGTTGTAAGTGTAAGGCTAATTTATATTGAGGTTTAGCGAAAGGTTGATGATAATGTATTTTGGATAATAAGATTTGACACTATTTAAGTGAAGCAAAGATTAATCTCAAGCGTTCTTGAAAAAAAATGAAAAAACATATTTACAGTGAACTCAATTGAAGAAGATAAGAATTTTACCAGGGTAACCTTTTACCAAAAAAAAAATTGAAGAAAATGATAACTATGGGTACTATTTACTTTACATCCTAAAGTTGGTCAACATTACACTTTTAACCTAGTCTTTTAGTTTTATTTTTTAAAAACTACAAATGGGTTCACCAAATTTACACATTAGTAATATATACATTTGTTGAAGAAAACGGCGGCGTTTTGAGTATTGCTACAGTAACGGGCTGCCCCATTTTGGGCCAGCCCAATTTTGTTTTTTTTTATTTTTTTTTATTTTTTTATTTTTTTATTTTTTAATTTGTATGCACAAAGTAGGAGTTAAAAAAAAATATTACAAAAGTTCTGACTTATTCAGATAAAAAAAATACCCGCGGAAACATCTTCGATACCTAATAACTTTAAAATAACCGATATGATCACAAACGTACAACCCATTATATTAAAAAAAAAACCCATATAGCAAAAAAAAAACAACACTTTAAACATGAGGCCCAACACATAAGCCATATAAATTTATTTTTTTACTAATATACGCATTTGTCGACAAACTACCCTAAAATTCTCATAAAATGTGGCCCAAAGTAAAAAAAAATACAAAACGGTCCCTCAACTTTTAACTATTTACGATTTTCTTACAAAACAAATCC
>BQNB010138994.1:0-15110 GCA_026074375.1 Tanacetum coccineum
GGAAAAAAAATAAAGTAAAAAAGCTAAAAGAAAGAAAGAAAAAAAAGAAGTAAAAAGTTAAAACACATTAAGAGGTAGTAAGACACCCCTCCTCATCTTGTTGGGTAAGAGGTTTCAGCCTCTGACCGCCTCTGAACGAAAATAAAAAAACAAACGCACTGAATGACTAAAATGTCTGACCGCGTCTGAATGAGACATATTAAGAGGCTGTTAAGAGATATTTTTTAAAAACAAACACCACCTTAGTTACCACTATGACTGTTAGGTGATGTGATGAAAAACTGATGTGATACTGAGGTGAAAGTGATGAGAAGGTGACCATTACAAACATACGCCAGACACACTCACTAAAAAAGCAGCCCCTTTTCTTTGGTTTTCGTTAGCTAGTCTATACCACCTAACCAACCTAAAAATCTGGTATTGGCGTCCATAATGATGTTCACCTCACCTTCACTCGTGAGTCGTGACCATTACACATGGTCTTATTAGACAGAGATGGAACCGGAACACAAAATAACCGGATGCGTTTAGAATAAACCAATAATACCACGAACTCAATTTTTAAAGAGTATGTGCATTTAAAAAAATAAAAGTATTTTAACAAAATTAACATTACGTCCGACATATTCATAAATTGTTGGGGGTTTCTTATAGCATAAAAACATTAAAGCCGTGTGGACCGTTGACTATAAAGCCCAACCATTGCAAAACAAACAGGCAAACAGATTAACCTACCATCACTAACCCCACTCAACGCGCTTTTACACATCACATGCTAAATATAAAAACCAACCAAATTTCCTTCATCACAATCACAATCACCAACTAAAAAAAATGTCAACAATAAACTGTTCCAACTGTGATATAACCTTAAACATCCCTCCAGGCGCCAAATCTATCCGTTGCTCTGTGTGTCATTCCATCACACAGCTCCCTAGTTTCGCATCCTTCGGTTTAACGCCTTCAAACCAAGCTCCACCTTATTCTGAAGTCTTTGGTTTGACGCCTTCTCAATCTTTAAGCCAAGCTCCACCTTCTGCTGCTGCGTCATTTGGTTTGACGCCTTCTGGGTCGTTTAACTACGTGAAGCCGCAGTCAGGTTTCAACCAGGCGCCACCTTCTCAAAACACTTCTGCTGCATCTTTTGGTTTGAAGCCTTCTGGGTCGTTTAACTACGTGAAGCCGCAGTCTGGGTTTGGGGGGTTGACGCCTTCGGGGTCGTTTAACTACACGCAGCAGCAGCAGCAGCCGGTGTTTCCGAGCTTGACGCCTTCGCCGTCGTTTAGTTATGGGGTTCCTGGGAGGAAGAAGGCGGTGATTATAGGTGTGTCGTATAAGAATACGAGGCATGAGTTGAAAGGGTGTATAAATGATGCTAAGTATATGAAGCATCTTTTGATTACTAAGTTTCACTTTAGAGAAGATCAAATTGTGATGTTTACCGGTAAGGAATTTTTATCTATGATTTTATTTGGGCTTATTGTTTGAATTTATCTTTATTTGTCCTTTTGTATTAGTTGTATGACTAATTTTTTGAATTTCGATTAATCTGTGCATCGATTTCCAAAAATATTTAACCCAAAAATACGTCAATCGGTACATAGAATCAATGTTTTGAAAACCGGGTCTCTAATCGACCCGGTCGAGTCACCGGGTTACCGGTTCAACCGGTTTGACCGCCGGGTCAACCCGGTTTTCAAAAAAAAATAAAAAATAATAATATTTGCAATAATACAAAAAATTATATATATAAATTATGAATATACCTTATATTTAGCCTAAAAACGATTTACTACCAAATATAACATGTAACAAATAAAATTACGTCGCAAATATATATAAAAAACTTACTTTATTTATAAAAAAACATGAAAAAACCAAAACCCGGCCGGGTCAAACCGGGTCTCGAGAACCGGGTTGACCCGGGTCACCTTAAACCCGGCGGGTCAAACCGGGTTTCGAAAATATGAAACCCGGTTTAATTTGACCCGTTTTTTCGACCGGAACCGGTTCAACCGGTTGACCCGGCCGGGTCGAACCGGGTTTCAAAACATTGCATAGAATAATCAAAATTTGAAAAGTTAGTTATTAAATAGTCTGATGACACATAAAACTCAAAAAAATAACAAGTAAAATACATTTTCAGTCGATTAGCCCATTTTATTTTATGTTGTGTGTATATATGGGTAAACGGAGAAGGATTAATGTACAAGTTAATTGTGAAACTAGTCGTACTTTCTTTGTTTTATTTTGTTATCTTAATAAAAAAATTAGTGGAATTTTATCAGTTTTAGTTATGATTTATAATGTTTAAAAAACTGGTATTTTAATTGACCTGCGGTTCTAAACTGGCTTTATGTTCAAAATCGGCTTCCTCAACTGGTTGAACCGACCAGATTAACCTATGTTTTACAATATTTCCGCCCCTCTTATTGGAGTTAATATTGTGTTACACGGAAAAATAAACGGATTTGGTAGAAAATGTAGAATCACAATTTGGTGTTTTTTATGTTAAAATTCTTGTAATTGTCTGTTTAATTTTCCTAAAAAGATAGAATATTTGGTGAAAAAAATTGCTATATGTTTTTAGAAGTTTTTGAATTTTTTTCAATACAAATTACTGTAACATGTTTCAGATGTATTTAATGTAGTGGTTACAAAGGTGGTTGAATGATATGAATTGTAGTTAAAGTTTTAAACGGTAGACATGAGGTTAGGCATTAAACATTTTTATTCTTGGGTTAATGATCATTTCAATAGCCAATCCTCACAAGGCTAAGATCGAGTTGTTCATAGACAAACAACTAGAAATCAAGCACAGAGCCAGAGCCTTTAGACCTATATTCGGGCTGAGTGGTGATCAAATGATGATTAAGGAACCAAGTATAAAAACATCAAGTTAATATCTGTTAATTCCATAAAATCATTAATTTATCCGAGGTTTTTGATCCATAATACCCTCATGATTCCCAAATAAACATGATAGACTACTCTATAATCATAGAGACAAAACACATAACAAGCATGATAGATTCATAAAACATTGTATTCAATAAGGATAACGTGTTTATACCGATTCCTCAGGCAAATTATATGATTCTTACAAGAACTTTCTTCGAACGAAACAATAGAAACCCGGAAATTCAACTAATAACACTTCTTCAACAGCCTCTTGAGATCAAATGTAGCTTCTTTGAATGATTATACTCCTGGAAATGATGAAGATCCTAAGAACTCTTCAAGCAAAAAAAAGAAAAAATTCCCGTAGCACTCTTCAAAGAGAACTAGAATTAATAGAGAAAGATTGAGATGAAGTGAATGATTTTAGGATGAAAGATGGGATGATTAGCTCCTCCAAATCATGCTCCTTTTATAGCTTAACTTGGGGTTTTAGTTGCTATAAATAAGCAAACCAAGGGTTGCCTAATTATTGCAATTATTATGATTTTGAAGTAACTGCTGGAGAAGTGCGCCGCACTTTGTTATTTAATTAGATTGCATTAACCCGCTTTGAAGTACTCCACACTTCATGGAAGTGTGCCGCACTTTGGCTCTTTTTCATTAACTCTTCACTTCTAAATCATTCTATTGACGACAATTAGTGTATTTAACGGAATATCTTTGCACTTTTAGTCCTTTTCGTCATTCTTGGTCCTGAAACAATTATTATACCAACAAACAACCAAATATGCAATATTTCATGCAATAAACATAATATTTCCAACATATTTTTGCGGAATATTTTATGTATATTTGAGGTGAACTACGTTAGCGCTTGCTATTTTTTAAATAGGTCCCACCCAAAGGAAAAGATTAACCCTTTATGAACTCTGGACTAAAAGAAAACAAAACCCTGAACTACCTCAGGGTTTAGGTTGTAGGGTAGGTTTGTATCGACTCCCTGCTCTAAGTTAAAGACTTTGGGTGAAAAGAGGCATTGAATCATATTTGTTGGATACCTGAGCATATCCAAGACTTTTAGTTTTCTATGTAAATTGAACCTAATGATTCAGTTCCAATTAACTCAATAATTGAATCAAGGGATGCTATCTTTGATGAGAATATATTCTCTTCAGTCCCTAGATTAAGTCTTAAGATTCCAAATGGAACTAAAGACAATAGTGGTTTAGTGGTCCCTGAGGAGGTAACTGAAGATGTTGTTCAGCAACCTGAACCTGAGCTTAGAAAAAGCAAAAGGAATAGGACTCCAAAGAATTTTAGACCTGAATTTTAATTATACTTAATTGAAGAAACAAGGGATGAGGTATATGACCAACACTCCTATTGCTTTAATGTTGAGGATGACCCTAAAATATTTGATGAAGCAATGAAGTCCCAAGATGTTTCTTTCTGGAAAGAAGCAATTAATGATGAGATGGATTCCATTATGGGCAACAATACTTAGGAGTATTGGGTGTTGGTTGATCCACCTTCATGTTGCAAATCTCTTGGTTGCAAATGGATCTTCAAAAGAAAACTAAAGGTTGATGGAACTGTTGAAAAGTTCAAGGCAAGGTTGGTCATTCAGGGCTTTAGACAGAAGTTAGGGATAGACTACTTTGATACTTATGCTCCAGTGGCACGTATCGGTTCCATAAGAGTGTTGATTGCTATGTCATCAATTCACAATCTGATTATTCATCAGATGGATGTAAAGATAACTTTCTTAAATGGTGAACTGGAAGAAGAGGTTTATATGAACCAACCTCAGAGCTTCATCATGCCTGGCAATAAAAACAAGGTGTGTAAACTGATTAAGTCTCTATATGGACTAAAGCAGACACCTAAGCAATGGCATCAAAAGTTTAATGAAGTGGTTTTGTCTAATGATTATTTACTTAACCAAGCTGATAAATGTGTATATAACAAATTTATTAAATCTGGTAAAGGAGTCACCATTTGCCTATATGTTGATGACATGCTGATCTTTAGCACTGAACAAGTTCAAGTTGACATGACAAAGGAGTTTTTGCCATCAAGGTTTTTATGAAGGACATGTGGGAGGCATATGTTATCCTCGGTATAAGGATTAAACATGAAAGTAATAGAATAGCAATTTCTCAGTCCTATTATATTGAGAATGTATTGAAGAAATTCAATTACTTTGATTGTACTCCAGTGAGTACTCCTATGGATACAAGTGAGAAACTGATGCTCAATAATGGTCAGACTATATCTCAACTTAAGTATTCTAGGGTGATTGACTGCTTGATGTATGCCATGACTTGTACAAGGCCTGATATTGCTTTTACAGTGGGTAAACTGAGCATGTATACTAGTAATCCTGGTACTCAGCACTGGCAAGCAATTCCGAGAGGGTACAGAGGTACGATGAAGAAAACCATGGACTAATAAATTGATGTAATAAGTGGCTATCCTTTAGTGTTGGAAGGTTACACTGATGCAAGCTGGATCAACAATACTGAAGACAATTCGTCTACAAGTGGCTGGGTATTCCTGCTTGGTGGTGGTGTAATTTCTTGGGCTTCTAAGAAGCAAACTTGCATCACTGGTTTAACAATGGAATATGATTGTGTGGCTCTAGCAGCTGCTGGTAAGGAAGCCGAATGGTTGAAAATCTTGCTCCGTGAGATTCCATTATGGTCCAAACCTATAACACCTATTTCTATCCGTTATGATAGTGCATCTACATTGGCAAAGGCTTATAGCCAAATGTACAATGGGAAGTAGAGACACCTAGGTGACAAGCATAGCATGATTTATGAACTTATCACGAATTTGGTGGTATCTATAGAGTGTGTGAGGTCTCAACAAAATTTAGCTGATCACTTATAAAGTCTGCTAAAGGGATGGTTTTAAAGTCCAACTAAGTCGCTGAATGCTAGGACACCCAACTCCCTACTGAGGAAACTTGGTAGCTGAGTTCAATGTGGAAAGTTGAACGTTGAGTGGACTGAAGCACATGTATTTACATATCATCCCAAGGATGTGCTTGGAACCTGATGAAAAGGAGGATGCAGTTGTAAACTTCTTAATGGTTAATTTCTTTGAAAAAGTGCTTAGCAGGAGCATGAATAAAGAGGAACCACCTATATAAATGTTGAGGTTTTGCCGCCTCAAGGAGCATGGACTTTGGCCCTTAAAACATTTATGAATTGGATATGGACACATGGCTATGTTATAGGGTCAGGAGTTTCGTATGTGTTTGAAAACTTATGTGTTTTTATCTTCAGGTATTCAAATGGGTTGAAGGTTTACTTCTTAGAACACCCTGATTCTTGAATATATGAATGTGTAATTACTAAGATGGAAATTCAATCCTTAGGACATTTTCATTTATGCACTTGTTTGTTTATGTTTAATTTTTCATGCAAAGGAATTGTACTAAATTAGGGAGGATTGTTGGAAATTTAGTTCAATTGTAGGGTTCAGATCATACCAGATAATGGGGCTGGAGGTACGGAGTGTACACCCATTGGTCACTGAACACCCTGACTCAGATAGTGGTTAAGGGAATTCAAGTCGCTGATGAACTTCAGTGAGTTTACTCTTTAGTGAGTAGGACTCTGGACCGAAGGATATTCATCAATCTGATGGCTTCAGCGTGAGCTGAAGGATACCATCATGGAGTAATCCATCACCATAAGCTAAAGGATACTCATTAGCGGGTTGCTTCAGGTTGAACCTTCAGCGGGTATGCTCCTTACCGGGCTAGCTAATGGTTCAGGACACTGAATGAATAACACGTTGGAATGAGTAACAACTTTGACCTGTATAAATGGTAAGTTACAATCACATTTAATGAAAACGATAAATATGGTCATGAAACCACTAATTCCTGAAATCAATGAGGCTAATTATGAATGCGATTATATCTCCTATAATCTCTTATAATTCTTTGACTAGGGTTTTGAGTATTCTCCTATAAATAGGAGGTCACATTTTGCATGTGAGATACGACAGATAACAACTATGTGATAAACAAGACATAAACATAACCACATAGAAACGCAGGGTTCGTGATTGGTGCCTCAAACAAGAACATACATTTGGTCTTATGATATTCGTGATACCCATGCAATAGGGTCAAATAGTTTACTTTGGAAAGTGATTACACGATTCCAAGTGATATCCAGTAACCATCTTTGGTACGTAGCTAGGTTATTGATTGTCTTCACCCTGTTCTAGGCTCACCAAGATCCAACAGAAACTTCAAGAACCCGACCTTAATGTCGACCGATCGAACACCAAGTAAGCCCTTTTACGAGATCAACTTGATCGCTGCTTGAACCTTAATTTTCAAACTGAATATTAAGAACCTTGATTATGTTCTTTTGTCGAAAAACCCAACAAACCTAAACAAACCACATCGGTCGATCTTCTAAACCGAAAATCAACTAACCCTTAAGCTTTCTTGAACCGTGTCGATAATCCTCGACAAGTTGAAAACTTAAGAAACCTTTTTTGTCGACTAACCGTTGCACCTTGTTGTCATGAACCGAACAACAAACATGTTGTCAAAACCGATCAACAGAAACAAACACCCCTGTTGCTTTGAAAAGCAAACAACAAAACCTTCAATCGTGATCGACCTAGCTTCTAGAACTTTAATCCAAGCTCTTGATACCAATTGTTGAACTTTTGATCAACAACCTGGATGCTAGAATGCGGAATAACTCGATACGAATGAATAAAAACACAACACGACAGACTTGCTCCCAAACGATTTGTATATTGAGAACTAGAAAAAGAAAATGGTATACAATCCCTCACCCCCCCATCTCTATTTATAGAGAATGAAGGGGTAATCCTAATCCATAATGGACTAATATTCGAATAAATAAAGGAAAACATAGTCGGTTGTTTTGTTGGACCAACTTGCCATGCAAGGCAAAACTAAACCGTTTCATGCATTCTATTTGACTAAACATGAACTAAGTTAACACATTACCCCTTCGAGTATAAGCTAATATGCATACTATATATAACACCAATTGATTTCAGTGTTCCTGCATTATTGAACTTGCAAACCGTTTCTACTTTAAGATTAGATCATAGGATTAATAGTTGGCTACAATCTTTTCCCAACATCAAGAAGCTTGGGTGTTCTATTTCTTCACCATCAAGAAATCGTGGATTCTTGAATTTTGCCATGTTGGCTCATCTGCAAGCTTTGAACTGTAGAACGAAATGGATATACCACTACTTGTAGTGAACCCAATTACGTTCCTAGAAACCTTAAAAATCTTACTCTTAAAGGGTGTAGTTTTCCTTTGATTTATATGTCAACAATTCAACGGCTATCAAAACTTAAGGTTCTTAAATTACTGGACTCCTTGTTTGAGGGAGACATGTGAGATGCTGGTGATGACAAGTTTCACCACCTGAAATTATTGAAACTTCAGAAGCTGAAAATCTAATCTTGGGAAGCCTTTAGCATCAACTTCCTATACCTCAGGGAACTAGTGGTAAGAACTTGCAGTGATCTAAAAGAAATTCCACTAATACCAAGGAACTTCTCTACGCTTGAGCATATTATGATTAACTATTCAAACATTCTCATACGAGAGTCTGTAAATAGAATTCAAGAAGAGCAACATGCAACGTGAAACTATGATATCCATGTCACCTTCAGTGACACAGATCCAAATGAAGTTTTCTTTAAGGGAGAACCTTATTATGACTAACTTACGACGCCATCACAGACGTTCTGAGCTGCATTTATAGTGTAATAAAGGATATCAGCGTAAATTTTAAGCACTTTTTGAACAGCGATGTTGTATATTAGGAATAAACTTAAACTAAGGTTAGGGGGTTAAGTGTACATTGTAATTTAGATTAGGAATAGACTATAACTAGGATTAGATAAACTTGCCTTTTAAAGGAAAGGATGTTTCCTATTCTATTTAGGATAGGTTTTTACCTCCTCATCTCTATAAATAGAGATGAGGGGGGATGCTAGTTTGTACATTCTTCTTTGCTCATTCGTTAATTAATACAATGTAACGTTTGGGGTCACGTACGTGTTTTCTTTGAGTCTATATTCCGCGTTAGCTTTCAAGGTTTGTTGGACTTCTTTATTCAACAAGTGGTATTAAGAGCCCAAGGTTACGTTAAAGGTGTCTGCGGGTTTCTTGGTATTCTAAGTCTTGGTGATTCTTGGAAAACAAGTAAGGTTTAGCTTTGTCTCAGGATTCAAGAAAAGTGATTACTTAGAGTACAAGGTATATCAAGGTTATAGACATGAGGTGGAAAGATAGAAGCTTTAGGGTATTCTAAAGGTTAGTAGATCAATCTTTACAAGAAAGCGGCGTTAACACACGGCTTATGAGACTTGTTGATAAAGTTGGTAAAAAAGCAACTTGACAAGGTTTGTAGCAAGGTTAAAGAAGAATGGCTAGTATGAATACTAGGTTAAACATCGAAAAGCTCGATGAGAATATTATACCAAAGCATGGAGGTTAAAAACAAGTTGGATTAAAGTAACTTGATTCCAAACAAGTTGGGTTCAAACAACTTGGTCAAAAACAAGTTGGGTTCAAACAACTTAGTCCTGGTGTTGAAACAGGATTCTATGGAGTACAAGATAAAAAAAAACATGTTTGGTTTTAGGTGGAACTGCAGGGATCATGAAGCTGAGGTTTTTCAGGTTAGTAACGATGATACTGCAGTGGCTCAAAGACGGTTGGAGGATAAGCAACCTAAAGAAAATACAAACACGGACTGCTTAGTAAAGGAGCAGGAAAAGGTACACCTTGGTATAAAGGTGGGGGCAAACATTACTGTAACCGGAGTACCTGGGCAAGAGGGTGCAGAGGGTAATGTTGCTGAAACGAAGAAATGAGTCTATGAAAGCTAATATAAGGAAATTACTAAAGTACAAGGCCTGGTTAACAAGGCGGTCCTCGGTTCGAGGTTCCAGCATTGGATGAAGATGCTGAGTATCGATTATGTTTAAGTGTTAGTCCTAAGGTGGAAATTGTTGTATATTAGGAATAAAGTTAAACTAAGGTTAGGGGGTTAAGTGTACATTGTAATTTAGATTAGGAATAGACTATAAATAAGATTAGATAAACTTGCCTTTTAAAGGCAAGGATGTTTCCTATTCTATTTAGGATAGGTTTCTACCCCCTTATCTCTATAAATAGAGATGAGGGGGGATGCTAGTTTGTACATTCTTCTTTGCTCATTCGTTAACTAATACAATGTAACGTTTGGGGTCACGTGTGTGTTTTCGTTGAGTCTATATTCCGCGCTAGCTTTCAAGGTTTGTTGGACTCGTTTATCCTACAAGCGATTTTATTAATTCTAGCCAGGAGCTAGAAACAAAAAAAGCTACATGGGATTACAAGTATAAACTAGCAATAACCAGATCACTAGTCTAGTTTTTCCAACATGGTTTACAATTCCTACTCCTATGAGAAACCCATAAGTGGGAGAGGAGTTTTATGTCATTGCCGATTAATTCTTCCCTTAGAGGTTTAGGGTCGAAACATATCCTGTTGCGAAGATTCCAGATTGCCCACAAAGTTGTTTAAACTATCGCATCATATATCCGAGCCGATTTAGTGGGAAAATTTGTGTTATCAGCCCACTTAATTAGGGATGTAAGATCTTTGGGATAATTATAAAAGTCCTACCATTTGATAAGGAGATGTTGTGAGGTTTCAATTTCATCGTTACAAACTGGACACAATATCGAGTCAAGATCAATCCATCTTGAGTCATGGTTCAACTGAGTAGGGATGCGATCCAAGCTAATTCTCCACGTTAGGATGTAGTTTTATTGGAATAAGATTGTTCCATCTTATCTTTTCTGCATTTGTGCTCAAAGTGAACGATTCAATGTGTTTGCATATTGAAGAAACCGTGAAGCATCTTTAATCATTCAAACCAAACTCCCAAGAGTCTTGTGAAGACGAGGGAACAAAATACAGAAGGAGGTCATTAAGCCCATCTAACTGCACTCTTTACGGGTCGTCCCTTATGGGCCTTCTCCAATCCCATTTAACAACAGAAGACCCATTATCCAGATAACATTGATCCATGACTTTGCAATCTCTGGTGGATTCAAGTGAAAAGAGCATGGGAAACAATGTTTTAAGACACTAGCACCAATCCAGATATCGTTCCAAAAAAGTCTGGGAACCATCTCCTATTTTCCTCTTAATGATATTATGTAAATCAATGTTTAGCTCGTACAAACACTTATCTAAGCCAATTATGCACTTCCAAGGACTTGGCTGCAACGTATACGAGGTATTACGGAAGTCGAGACCCCCCACAGATTCCATAAGTGGATTTGATAACTCGTTTCCATAAAGCATATTCATCTAAGTCTGAATGAAATCGCCACCTCCACTTTGCTAGCATAGTGAGATTGGACGCTTGGAGGCTTCCAATTCCGAGTCCACCATTGTTAGTAGAAGAACAAACTTTCTTCCAAGCTATCCAAGCAAGCTTATTCGAGTCTGATGACCCTCCCCAAAAGAAATTGTGTCTAAGCTTCTCCATATAATCAATAACATATTTGGGAGCTTTGAAGAGGGAGAAGTAATAAGTGCCTAAGGCTCTTAACATCGATTTGATGCGTGTATGTCTTCCACCATAAGAGAGGGTTTTTGCCTTACAAGATGAGAGGCGATTATGAAACTTATCAATGATAGGCTTCCAATTCAACCCTCTTTTCATATTAGCACCAATAGAAAGACCGAGGTACATGCAAGGGAGTGAAGAGGAATGGAAATTAAGGAAAGAAGCAAAGTTATTTGTATCATCCGCCGAAACCCCAAAAGAATTTGCTTTTCAAAAAGTTTACTTTCAACCCGGATGACATGTGAAAGCACCTCAAGATACGACAAATGTTTTTTGCATTTTCAAGAGACCATTTGCCCATGATGAAAGCATCGTCGACAAATTAAAGGTGAGACGCGTCAACATTATTATCCCTCACTTGTATGCCTTCAAATATGCTATTAGCCTTAGCTTCTTGATTAGTAACATGAAAAGCTTTCATGGCAATAATAAAGAGAAATGGTGATAAGGGGTCGCCTTGGGGTAGACCTTTCTGAATCTTGAAGTCTTTCATTGGGGGACCCATTAACTATGACCGAGGCATATGCCGAGTTTAAGTGACACATAACGTGGTCTAAGAAGCTCCAATCAAGCGAATCAAATGCCTTTTCAAAGTTGACTTTTAAGATGAAAAGGCGTTCTTTTTTCTTGGTAGCCCATGCCAAAATCTCATTAACAATTACGGGACCATCAATGATTTGCCTACCTTGAATATTTATATCTTACCCGACCCAAACTCAAAGTAGCTTATTCGAACCGGGTTATGCGCGCGGGTTAGAATGCCTTATTCAGGTTATTCAATAAGGCGACTTCTTATTAGGGTTGGGTTTTTTGTTGAATTTTTTGCCCTTATTTGGGTTTCATACACACTTGTAAAGGATTTTATTTTTACATATGTTTTCTTGGATTTTAAAGAATTTTGCTCAGCTTTCGATTTTTTTCCCTAATAGTTTGCATAATTCACTGCATGCATATAGATAAATATGTATCAACTCTGCTTTTACGCTCTGTGCTGCCTACGAATCGACCTTTCATCGAGTTATTCAAGATCAAACTCAGATCAAGCTCTTTCAAGGCAACTCTTCTTGAGTTAGAGGTCGAGTTCATATATATAGACTGGACACAAACAGAGAATAAGTAAGACCTTTACCAGAAAAAATCACCATCTACATATGGAAAACCTCAATGTTCATATACTAGAAACTAGAGATCAAAATACCTAACTACCTAAGCACAACCCTTCAACAACGGAAGGCCATTTGGTAATCTTGTCTGGTCAAATAGATACAAGAAACAACGCAACACTCACTCCCTTGTGGGGAAAGGCAAGTTTTATGAGGTTACTATACGCTAGTATTATATACTGTTGGATTATGTGGTAGTTGGACTAGCAATATACAACTAGAAATGTGTGAGCCTATTGGGGGCACACACGTTAAACACTTAGAGTACGTTTAATACTTCACGAAACGTTTCTAAAATGTAAACCAAAGGACCTACAATGACAAGAAACAAATCCTATGGACCCCTAGCATATGGCCGGCCATATTGGATGAGTATTGAGAGAGTCTATGTTCATTGTATGTTGGTGATAAGGATAAGAAGTGGAGATAAGAATAAAAAGATGAGTCGTGATAAGGATTAATTAATGAGTCATAATCTTATCACAATGAGGAGTTAAAGACTATATAAGGACTTGATCCCTAGCTCTTTCATACGACTCATATAGCCTACAAACTCAGAAATTTTATTCTCCCTTCTCCTCTCCAACAAATAAGCCGATTTATCATAAACCCAATTAGGGTTCTTGTTTTTCGGTTTCTGCTCAAATTCGGTAGACCCTTTTTAGGGTTTTTCGAGTGTGATTTGATCCCACAAGTTTCATAGCAGATTTAATATATTGGTTTACTTGTTCTCAAAGTGTGACAACAAGTAGAATCGTTTAGGGTTTTGTTCTAATTGATTTCGGTTGAATCTGGGCTATTTCGGTTCAACCGAATTCGGTGAAACCCTAATTCCTTCTTCCTGATTTTCGGTGCAAATAACAAGGGTGTTTCGAGGTACTTTATTCAGGGGTGTTTGGTATACAAAGGTTGTATTGGGTACATGTGAGGTTTGGACTAACATCCGGGCGTGCTTGTTGAACGTGTTTGTGTGAGCACTCGTAGACGTTACAATTTAGTCACTAGTTTCAAAAGGATATTCTTGATCTCATTTGATACATTTGTTGTTGACTTCAAGATGTTAGTTTTTCTATTTACCCATTTGTTTATTTATTGTGTGTTAACTATATGAACCAAACATGATCCATATCCGCTGCGTACTCGTGGTTGTTAATGGTTAACAGTTTATTCAAATTCCAACACAAGGATCATCACAGACATCACCGAGATGGTGAAAATACAGCTTACCAAAAAACAAACAATTTGTGAGAAGCTTTCGGGCTCAGATTACTGTATCATGTTGAAAGCGTCCTGAATGTTTTTGGTTCGATGTATAACTAGGATTGCTTAATTAACTTCTACTAGTATGTGAAAAAAGTCATTTATGGTTATCGTGCTAACATAATTGTGCAACCTATGTAGTAGGACGAGTATACGAGAAATTAAAGTTTTAAAATAAATTAAGTTGTATTAAGTTTGCTTTTAAATAAGTTTTGTTTGAATGATTCTACATATAAGTTAATTTTTGCTCAAATATCTTTGGAATAAATGAAAAGGAGAATGCTTTGTATACCTACTAAACATACATAATGATGAAATTGTGACACTTGACAAGATAAATGGCAAATGTTTAAATCCACTACGTTTCGCCAAGGCCAAATGTATGTAACCAAACAAATATTGAACGTATTTTCAGATTTACACCCATTCCTAATATGTTTATAACCAAACTTACACAACACCAATATTAATTCAACTCAAACATAGAATTATAAAAAGATAAAAAAGTATAAAAATACATGAACCATAGTAAGATATGTTATTTAATTCCTTTGCAAAATGTGTTTTTTGCAATATGAAAAGTTTTATGAGATGTTTGTTCATAGTAAAACATATTTATGATATAATAAAGTTTAAAGTTTAATGTGAAGTCCTAATTTAAACATGTTGTTAGGTCCATCGTATTCAGGGGCGTAGCTAGTAGGGGGACTAGTGGGTGCTGAGCCTATTAGATGATAAATGTTAGTCAAAGTAATTAATCTTAGTCAAAGTTGTTAGTCAAAGATATTATTGTTAGTCAAAGTAATAGGCCCAAGCCCGATTTGTGGGTTTAGGGTCCGTTAGGGTTTGTTCTCTATTGTAAGCTATAAATAGTTGATCAATAAAAGTTATGCCTTACGGGGTTTTCTATCTTCTAACATGGTATCAGAGCTTTAGGTTCAACCCACCACAAAATAGTTGTCATCCGGTCATCGGCTACTCGTCGATGATTCGGAGGGATCCCGGTCTATTTACTTTCTTTCGCATTATAATTTCGTGTTTTAGTAGTTTTTTTTTAATCCAATCCAAATAAAAAACCCTAGAAAACCAAAAACTTTAGCCGTCATAACACTTCTCATATATGTTGATTTA
>BQNB010138995.1:0-17619 GCA_026074375.1 Tanacetum coccineum
TTATAGTGTCAAGTAATTTTAGTAAATTTTTCAGAATTTTTAAAAACAGTTTAGTATTTTTTATAATTTAATTTAGTTAAAATACAAAAATTTTCTTTAGTCATATATTTCGTAGGAAAAATACAAAAATTTTCGTAGGGTCATTTTTGTAACTTTTTGATTTTTAAAGAACGGGGCTCGGGTGCGGTTTTTGTCTTGACTCGTTTTTGGGTCAAACGACCTCCGTTTTCAGTCTAGTCTTTTTCATTCTTCGTTATTAGTCCCCTAGAGTAGTTTAGAAGCAAAAATTTCTCCGTAGGGTTAATTTTGAAGTTTTTAGGTTTTTGCCCCTTTGTTCGGGATTCGTGCTCTCGTTTTCTAGCTTAATTTCATAATTTTTAGGTTTTTCTTAAACGTTTTTGTTTGTTATTGTTTAATTTAACTTTCCACACTCTCAAATCATTTCTCTCATTCAAACTCCAATCTTTCGACTGTATCGATTTTCCAGCACAGCCTCGTTGGGGATAAACGACCCGGGAACATTCTATACTACTCTCGGTTTAATTGATTCTGCTTTTAGACTAGCCTTACTATATATATTTTATATTTTATTATATATTATATATATTTTAAGGTGTAGTTTAGCAGCAATCAGTTTACTACCTCTTGCCGGCTCGCAACCGATGTGGCAGTCTTCTAAATAAGGTACATAGTAATAATAATCCGAGACTGATAAAAGTTTGCTATATCTTGTCGGCTCACAACCGATGTTGCATCCTTTTAAAAGGTCGAGGAACTCCTGGTCGAAATAAGACTCCTGGACCATGGTCAGCTCGCATACAGATGTGGCAGCCTTTTAAAGGACCGGGAGGTTTAATAATGTTGCTATAATAATAATAATAAAGCCAAATTTCGACTCCAGGGTTATCTAAATAAATCCTCCGTCTCTGGACTCGTAGTTGAGTTGTTTCGGATGAAATAAAAAGGATAACCTCTAAATCATGCGAAATTAGAACCTTAATGTGGACCTTACTCTCACCATATCGTCTCTTTAGGAAAGGATTTCAAACTAATTGTGGTCTAAACCGGGTTTACTTTATATGAATAAAGACATAATTTATTGTCACCATAACAATAATACTAAAATCTTGAGATACCAAAAATTGGATAAAGGAGGAAAAGTAAGTACATAATTAGCTTTTATGAGTAGTGTTAGCATCATAACTTGTATTTTGCAATGATCTTGTTTTTAAGCTTGGCTTGGAGAGGTGAAAGTTGGAGACGATAAATTTATCTATTTGGACATTTTATGTGCTTTTTGTTCCGTGATCCTAAAAGTTATCAATGAATAATGAAAGCATTACATTATGTCACACATGAACAAGTTTTAAGTTGGAAATTATAAAAAAATATATAGTTAAAACGGGGGTGCTTGCGAAATTAAATGATTTTTGACCTTAAATGGACATTTTTCCATTCATTTTTTTTTTTTTTTTTTGTTTTTTTTGGGTTTGATTGTGAGGGGGTCATAAGTTAAAAGGGGATAAAATTATTTATTTCCGGTTTGTTTTATTTACATTGCGTGTGGGACCAGCAATGGATTAGTGTGGGAGAATTTGATAGGTGCTAAAACACACATCATTTATAACTCAGAAAACACTATTAATCGGACTAAAATTGCTAAATATGGATAATTATTGTGCATATATGCTTGTTTGGTATTTTTATGTCTTGTAGGTAAAAATGATTGGAGCAAAAACGGGTATTTACGGATTCGTCGCGAGCAAGAATTCATATTATTCAAAATCAAGACAAAGTCGTGAAAAGTCCCCGAGCATGCCAGTAGAAAGAGAACGGAAAAGCGAGTCCAGCGGTACCCTCGGATTTTAAAGTGGCCAGCCCGCAATCCATGTTTATGGGCCGGACCAGCCTAGGCCCATTATAAGCCCAACAAAGAATTAATCATAGGGAGAATATAAAGATTGAAGTGATGACGTCATTCTTATGTCAGGTCACATGCCACAAAATTAATTCAATCTATATCACGTGACAATCCACTAACTTGTGTAGGCGAATAAGGAGTCGACACGTGGCGGAGTTGTTTTATACATATCATCAGTTATGAACGAATGGTACTAGGAAGTGTATATTGAATGCATCATCATATCCACATGGGCAACAATCCTCATTGTGAACTAGCTGACGAGTACAAGTTTTAGCCAAATCATTGGCATTTATGATGCGTCCGATGTGAATTGACTATCTTGCCTTTCAGTTTAACACTATAAAGCGTTTTGGGCCACCTGACTTAACGATTTTACCCCTGCACTCTTTTGACTATAAATTTAAGCACATCTGATGGAAGATTATTATTAGTTTTAGAGGAATAGTTAGTTTTAGGAGTAGATAATAGAATTTAGTTAATTTTTGCTTATTTCAATTTTTAGCTTATTGCACCAGCTTATTCGAGCTTATTAGTGAAACATCTTATTGTAATCATGAGCTTAGTAGTATGAAATGAAGATTATGTTTGTTTGCGTTTATTGTTGGGTTTATTACTACCTTTTCTTTTTCTTATTAAAGTCTCCTAAAAAAAAGTTTTTTTCTTAGGCTTATTTGTTGAGCTTATTTACCAGCTTATTTTGAACAAGAAATAAACCGAATAAGCTTCATAAGAGCTTAAACGATTTATCACTTTTTGTACTAAATAAGTTTCGGTCCATAAGCTTTAAGAATAAGCTTAAGAATCTAACATATTTTTACTATTAAAGCAACCTTTTGTTTCAAAAGTTTTTATAATCAGGTTCTATAATAGCTTATTCGATTAGTTTATGCTTAAAAGTCTCTAAACAAGTTTTTAGCTTATTTGGTTTTATGAAAACGAAAAGAAATAAAAGCAAAAGATGTTTAGCTTATTAGATACGTATTTAGATCGTGATTTATCTTATGGATCAGTGACTTGTCTCATTTCTTATTCCTTTGTCATATTGTTTCCGGTTAAGGACTTATTTGGTTTAAGTATTTACTTAGGTTTGATTATTCGAATTTAGTGTAATTATTTGATTCGAAATGTGCTTATAAGTTTAGATCTCGATTGATTAGTATTCGTTGTAGCTTAATTTGGATTTGAGAAATTATTATTTAAGCTTGTTTTAGCTCATTTGCACAACTTGTTATCCGTGCTCTAATTCTTGTGTCTCGTTTGTAGAATTAACATTTTTAGGCCATGTTTGTTTCGGTTTGGGCCTCGACTGATTGGGCCTTTGTTTCGTAAGATAGAAAAATCATAAATGTGGAAGTAGAGAAATTAGAAAGTAATTTATATAATTATTTTTAGTTAACAGCTTAACAAATTTTTGAATTGTTTGTTGTTTGACTTTTTGGTACCGGTCAACTCACGAGGCGCGGAGCTTAAGGGTTTATTTAGCTAGACTGAGTTTGATTATTTGTTTTAGCTAAATAAATCGGGTGGTATTCGTTTAGCTGCGGGTCTTCATTTCTCTTCCATTTTCTATCCTTTTTCAATTAATTAGTGTAGATTTAATTTGCCATTTTATAAAATGTTTGCTTATTTGATATTTGCCATGCGTAGTGAGTAGTTTTTTTAGTGCTTGTTAAGTGACATTTGTGAATTGGGAATTAAGTGTGGATTTGTAAAAGGTTTAGTGATTAATAAATTGTCGGATTATTTAGATTTGTAAGTTGATTGTTTAAAGGGAAAAATCCGGAGAATAATCAAATTACATTTCTAGTAATTATTTTCTTTTTAAGAGATCGTTTTCAAAATTAACCAACGTTGTGAGAAAATGATCTTTTCTAAGGATTATAATTCGTTGATAAACCTAAATTCACACTTAAGGAATTTTTTACGTCACTTAGCAAGCATATTTGTCATTTATATCTTATAGATCAATTTTAGTTTAATCTTGTAGTTTTAAATCTTAGGATTAATATTAGTTTAATTTTTAGCATAAAAATAGTTTAAAATCAAAACCAAAAACTTGAATGATAAACAAGCTCGATTTACAACTTGAACGTAGATTTTCATTCACCTCTCACCGAGGAAAACGATACCCGTTTTGATTACTTATTATTCTTTCCTAAGAATAATTTGTATGATACTTTGCTTGCGAATACGTATATGTTTTATAAATATATATATTATATCTGAGGGTTTATTTGATAAACGCATGTGTAACAACGACCTATATCAGTTATCTCTTACTAGTGTGCATGGATTTATATACCAACCTTGGTCCAAGTTGCTAGTTGATTTCACTATTGGAATTCTAAGACAAGATGAGGGAAATAAGGAAAGTCGTGGTCAAAAACTAGTCATGGTACTTAAGATTTAATGAGTCTTATGTTGTACATGGTACTAGTTGGTTCATTGTGTGCTCAATATCCCCTTGGGACTATATTCTTGTCTAAAATTAAGGGGGGGGGGACTAGTTGATCTTTGATATTTTGTAGCAATATTGAAGTATTACTTGAAGTTTAAATGTGTAAAGGTTAAATGTAGAAGCATAACTTGTAAAGTGTATGTCTTGGTTTGCTTCCTTTTAGTAGAATTCGGCCTAAATGATAAATGTGGGTAAAGTTTTTATATTAACTTTTATATATTGGGTAATAAAAATGGGTATTTTTGGAACTTAGAAAAGTTTGGTTTCCGTGAATGCTAAACGTATTTATCTGAAACGTAAACACTTTACGTAACCAATAAAAATAAAATGTGAAATGTTTAATAATTAGCCTCCAAATAATTATCTAACACTTTCTTGACGTAAACATTTAATTGTTTGATGCCCGTTTACGTTGAATGAAAATTTTTAGCTTACGCGATTTAACTTAACGATTAAAATTAAAAGCAAACGCGTACAAGACCAAAAAAAATAGTGAAATAAATGACTCATAAAATGACCCAAAAACCACGGGTGTTATAGTCTTCCTCCGTTTAAAATGAGCCTTGACCTCAAGGCTTAAGAACGCGCATGATAAGTGTAAAATACACATATCCGTTTGTACCTAAAATAACCCAATTAAACCCAAAACACAGTGAAAATGGCAAAATATACTTGTTTTTGTGTTCTGTATGTGCAGGAATGGATATATGAAAAGTCAAAAGAAAACCGTCAAAAAAAGGTCAAACAAGGACACAAGAACGGAAGAGTGAAAGCCGAAGACAAAGCCAGAAAAAGTCAAATCTACATCAACTCCAGTCAATCCTTGGTCAATAGAAGTCAACAAATCCAAAATATCCAATTAGCCCTTCAAGTTTCAAAAGTTGCAAAAATAGTCCCTTAAACCCTAAATGGGCCTCCCTCGGATCCAAAAGCCCAATCCCTTAGCCCAACATCGCTTTCATAAAACCACAAGGACCATTCCTGTCAATTTCCAAAGTCCTTTTTACCCTATACCTTTTATAACCAACACAATGGCCAATGTGCCATCGATCTCAAAGTTTAAAACTGATTTTCCCGTTTAGTTAAAAAAAGAGCGCTAAAGATCCTTGGTACTATTCATCGTCATCTTCAGGTTTAACCACGGGATAAAAACAAGGGGCAAAATCTTAAATTAAGGGGTGATTACGTCCAATTCATGGGATCGTAACAAGATGGCAGGTCAAATGGTCAACATCGAAGCATCTCATTAGCTCCAAGCATCAAAGCCCGTGGTAAGGAGAAAGCAACAAAGAATGAAATTTGCACTACATTTCCTCACAAAATTTAAAAAATCTACCACAAGCTGTCCCAACATCATGAGAAAGACAGCTTGGCAATCCCTTTGAGCAATCCATACTTTGATCCATCGCTTACAATAGCCTCAAAATGATTGAAGAAAGATTGGCAAGTATTGATTGGAGCGTGGGCATCAAGCAGGACCTAGAAGCTTCAGCTTGGCACTATAAATAGGCTCTCACCTCACACACACACACATCTAGTTTTTTTTAGTAGCTTTTAGGTTTTAGCTTAATTTTAATTTCAAGCTTATATAATTTCTTTTCAATCTTTGTAATCTCTTTTTAGATAATGTAATCAAGTTTTTCATCAATAAAATTTAGTTTTATTCTTAAATAAATTGTCATAAGCTCTTTCAAATTGACTTACAGGCTTTTATTTACTTATCAAATGTCAAGCTACTGTACCTATAAGCTCTCAACAGCTCTCATGAGTCTCTAACACATGATTTGAGCTAATTTGGACTAGTCATACTTAATTCATAAACCAGTAATTACATTTGCAATTGGATTTGTGAAAAGCTTTGGAAGGGAGATCAATAATGGAAAGATCTCCAAGGACAATCACTGGCTTATCTAAGATAAGCCAGAGCTTGTAGCAAAGCTCTAAGAGCATTCTAGCTTCTGTTAAGCTGAAGCTCAAGTAAGTTCTCTTTTAAATTCCTTTTGACTTTAATTTTTAGGCAAAAATAGTTAGTTAAGGTAAACTTATATTAGAATAGATTCCTGCTTATTTGCTTTAAAGTTAGTTTGCTTCTTTGTGCTTATTTCTCTTTACTAATCTTATTAGTAATAAATATCTTCATCTGTATTTTGCTTAATAGATATAGATCCATTAGTTTCTTATTCTGTCATAAAAATCCATAAAAACTAAAAATAATCGTGTAATTTCTAGATCTTGCATTCTAGCTTAGAATTCCAGTATTATATTATGTTAATTTAAGTTAGTTATAATCTGTTAATCATCTGGTATTAAGGATTTAATTAGTTGATTTCATTTTAAGAGATTTTTTAAATCTGTCATAAGCTTTAAGGAGTGTTAGGTTATCTAATTTGAATTTATTAGTCAAAGGTTTTTTTGTGCAAAAAAAATTGAGTCAGCTTTGATTCATTAACTATCATTAGAAAAGAGATTTCATAAGCTAGTTTTTAAAAATGAGTAAATTAGGGCTTATTTTAGATGTCTCAGCCACTAGGGTTACTTGTATACCATCTCCTTTGTTTATGAAAGCATGATCCAAGCTTTCGCAAGGCTTGGGACTTGGCTTACATAGAATTTATACACTTTATCTGAGGCCTTAGGTGCAGTAAGCAACCACTCGTTGCCTGCACTTGTGCTTTGTCCTTTGGTCATTTGCACCAGCAGTTGTAATTAAGTTTACCAACTTCCTGTCATTTGAAGTTCCATTTTAGTTAACTAATTTTAGGAAGTTAGGAATTTAAATTCAGTTAATAATACTCATTTTTTCATTACCTAGATCATTTACTTGGATACATAGTTTTTTTTTAAAAGTCATAAAAAACTTAAAAAGCCAAAAATAGCAGTCTAGATTCTTAGTTTTTAAATTTTAATTTCTAGATTGTAGTAATTGCTTTTATGATTTAAATAAGTAGTCTATAAGGTGTTTGTTTAGTTTACAAAAGCTAGGATTCTTAAAACTGCTTATTGAGCATTAGAGCTTATTTCAATTTTGTACTTTTCAAGTTAAAACCTGAGTTTACCTCTTTGTTCATCAAATTCATTTGGCTTAAATTGTTTCTAGTGCAAAAAGCTTTTCAATCCTAGCTTAAGCATATCATAAGGAGTCTATGACTTCTTTTATTTTTAAGTTTGAGCTTAAAATGAGCTTTTTACAGCTGAATAAGCATAACCAAGGGCAAAGCCCTACCTTCTGATATAGCATCTTTGATAAGCTGTTTTTGAGCTTATTAGTTAGTTTCAGCTTATGTCCCTTTTATTAAAATAGCTTAATTTTGTGTCCTCTTTAAGTCCTAGTATTCAGTTTTTCATAAAAATCAAAAATTTTTAAAAAAAGAGCAAAAAGGGGTTAACCACACTCGAACCCACGACCTCACACTTATAGACCATACGTCTTACCATTTGCTTCAATAGCTCATCCAGTATACTTTCCCCACATCTAATTCTTATACACATTTTTGCCTTATAAGCCAAATAAGTTGTCAAGCTTATTTCGTGGCTTATTTTATAAGCTACGACTTCGGGCTTATTTTTCCTAGGATTCATATAGCATAAGCTATTTTCTGTTTTTTTTTCTAGAATTTTTACTATAAGTTTAGTATTTTTAATCTTTTATTTTCTTTAAAAATTTTAAAAAATCATAAAAAATAGAAAAATTATCAGAAAAATAAAAATCTTTTTTATAAAATTTTCTCTTTTATTATCATAGTTTGTAGGAAAATTAGTTTCACGTTCGTAGGGTCTATTTTGTAAAAATCCACTTTTTAAAGAACGGGTTTTGTTCCCGTTCTCGGTTTTCAAGTTTTAACTCCGTTTTCGTTCTAGTTTTTTTAAACTTCGTTTTTAGTCAATTAGAATACATTTTAAAAGAAAAATAAAAATTAGGTTTAATTTTGTAGAATTTAAGTTTTTGGCCTTAGTTTTAGTATCCCGTTTCGCGTTTTTAGTTAAATTTTGAGTTACCATTAATTATCTTTATGCTTAATTGTTAGTACTTGTTTATTTTAATCTTCTTAGTAGTTATAGAAAACCCAATCAATCTTCGAACCCATTCAAATCAGTATCCATTATCAAGCGAGGTTTCAATTTCTCAAATCGTTGGGAAAACGACCCGGGAAATCATACTTTCCGGTAAACATACGTATATTATATATTATATATATATTTTAAAGAGTGAATTTTCCTTAGGGAATTTTCTTAATTGCTCTTGTGATATTATATAGTGTATTATATCCGCGTATCAAATTTTTGGCGCCGCTGCCGGGGATTTGAGTTAACGAATCTCTCGTTTTGTGTTTGTTGATAAGATTTGAAGATCCTTTCGTCCTCGAAAGTTTCATTTTTGTTAAATTTTCAAAAATCCATAAAAAAATAATAAAATATAAAAAGTAAAAAAATATTTTCTTTTTCTTTTTAGTATAGCTATCATATAAAAAATCAAAAATATAAAAAAATTGTCCTTAAAAAGAAAATAAATAAAATAAACAAAGTTGGTAAAAGAACACCAACATATAATTCCTTCAATTGAGGTATTATCATAAATAAGTTCCGGTGAACTTGAAAAGTTCCCAAATCGAACCAAAGATTTAACACTTGCCATTTGTGTCTCTACGAAATACGGCTCACCTTAAAAAGCAATTTTTAAGAGCTACCGTGAAGTAGTTGATTATTTGGTTTAAGTCTCTTTCGTGTAACCGTTAAAATTTGTTGTGAATAAAAATTTAAAAATCAAAAAAAAAATTAGTGTAAAATTTTTCTTTAAATTTTAGATTTTTCCTTTTTAATTCTCTCTTTTTAAGTGCATGCGCACTCGTTCGCAAACTCGTAACCGTAACCGTCGTCAACAACAACAAACCCTTCCGGTTGTTGTTGAACCTTGTAATTTAGAAGAGCCAATTCCCGGACAAACCATAGTTGCGATGGCGGATCGAACTATGGAGGAATTACTCCGTGCACCCACCGAGGGTTACGGAGAAGCTATTGTTTTACCCGAAATCAATGCCGATCATTTTGAGATCAAAACTAATTTGCTTCAATTGGTTCAAGCGAACCCGTTTCATGGTTTAGAAAATGAAAATCCTCATGCTCATATTAATAGTTTCAAAAGGATTACTTCGACCTTACGATTTAGGAATGTGCCTAATGATGTGATTAAGCTTATGATGTTTCCTTATTCGCTCGAGGGAGCCGCTAAAACTTGGTACGAGAAAGAACCTCCGAATTCAATTTTAACTTGGGACGATCTCGTTACCAAGTTCGTTAACCAATTTTTCCCCCCTTCAAAAACCACTCACCTTAAGCAAAATATCTCGTTTTTCAAAGAATTCGATGAATCTTTATGAAGCGAGGGAACGTTTTTAAGGTATGCTTAGATCTTGCCTCCACCACGGATTTCAGAGTTAACTCAGGTGATACCTATTATAATGTTTAACTGAAACGAACAAACACCTTATAAATGCCCGGCGGTGGTTATATTTTTGTTAAGTAAGACTACTAGGGAAGCTTTGAATATAATTGAAAACAAGTCAAAAGTGCGTTATTCGAGAAATAAAACAAATGCTTCTAGGGTTAATTCTAGGGAAAATGTTAGCAAAACGGATGAACGAATTGATAAACTTGCGGATCAACTTTCGACCTTAGTCGAGATTGTTTCTAAAAAGGTTGTTGTCCCTCCCGCACCGGTTAAGGCGTGAGGAAAATTGTGTTACTTCTGGTGGAGCCCATGCATGGTATAATTGTCCGGCTACCGATAATAATCAAAATGTTTGTGCAACAACGGGAACTTATAATTAACAAGCCCCACCAAATCGAGTTAGTAATCAAATGGCACCACCAGGATTTGCTCCGGTGCAAAATCAAGGTCAAAATAAAATTAATAACAACCAAGGTCAAGGGAAATAATTTTTCAATCGAGGGAACAATTTATTCAAATCAAGGTTTTAAGGTCAAGTTAATCATTCTTCGATTTTCAAAACAATGATTTCAAAATCAACCTGTTTTCAGTGTGTTTTTTTTGCCTAATAATCAAGTGAACGATTTTTCAAATGATTTTTCGAATTACAAGAAGTCTAATGATCAAGTGATTAGGAATTTGCAATACCAAATCACTTCGATGAAAGGAGAGTTAAAGAACGAGATTTAAAATACCATCAAGATCATACAAACAGCTTATGAAGAGTCCAAAATAATGCTTTTCAAAACACATTGCAGAATAATCTTCAAAACATGTTAAGTAGTTTCTTTCAAGCCCAAGCCTCACCTTCGGGTACTCTTCTGAGTAATACGATTCCTAACCCGAAGGGCGAGATGAAAGCGATCACTAACAACCCCCCCCCCCCCCCCCCCCCCCCCCCCCCCCCCCCCACACCCCCCCCCCCCCCCCCCCCCCCCACCCCCCCCCCCCCCCCCCCCCCCCCTCCCCCCCCTCCCACCCCCCCCCCCCCACCCCCCCCCCCCACCCCCCCCCCCCCCCCCCCCCCCCCCCCCCCCACCCCCCCCCCCCCCCCCCCCCCCGAAGTGGTGTAGCTTACGAGGGACCCTCGAATCTAACTAAACCTTCCCCGAAAAAGGTGGTGGAACGAGAGACCGAGGAAATAACGGATGAGGAGCAAAATAATTTCCAAGGAAGTACCGCTCAAATCCCACCTCCGGCTATCCCTAAACCAATTCCGGAATCCGAGATTCCGAAGACTTTACCAAAATCAACTCCGATACCGGAACCCGAGATTCCGAAGACGGTACCTAAGGCAAATAAATCTTACCCATCAGACGAGACAATCAAAAGAAATCGAGAAAAAGCTTCATAGCAAATAAGAGAAGATTTTTCAAATGTTTCAAGCTTTGCGTTGATATAAGTTTTGCGGACGCGTTTGTTTTAATGCGAGAATATGCTCCTACAGATTAGGGAATTGTTACTGAATAAAGAATAAGTTGCACGAACTAGTACAAAGAAAAAAAAAATATTTCACCCCATTTTTTGAATGAGAATTGCTCGGCAATGCTCCTTAAAAAGCTTCCCGAAAAGCTAGGAGATCCGGGAAAATTTCTTATTCCTTGTGAATTCCCAGGAATGGAGATATGTTACGCCTTGGCCGATCTTGGTGCAAGCATAATCTACTGCCCCTTTCGAATTGGAAAAACTTTTTTTCCCAAACCTTCACCGTACCTCGAATGACTTTGAGAGTAATGCGGACCGATCCATAACTTACCTAAGGGTTTAGCCGAAAGACCGTCTAACGTTAAAAGTTGGAAAATCCACTTTCCGCCGATTTTGTAGATGTTGATTTCGAAGCTGATCCCCGAAGTACCTCTTAATCTTGGAAGTCATTTTGAAAACCGATCGTACCTTAAATTGACGTTTATGAAGGAGAAATCACCATTCGTGTTACAACGAAGCAGTCACTCATTTAGACCAACCATGAAATATTCCTCTACGAATGACAAATCGGTAAACCGAATTGACATCATTGATGAAATTTGTGAGGAGTATGCTCCGGAATTGTTAGGATTTCCTAGTGATGATTTTTCAAGTGGCAATCCCACTTCGACGTCTGAGCCGTTTACTTCCGAATTTACTTTGGAAGAAATCGATGCTTTTCTTTATGATAAATCAATCTCTTTGGAAAGTGATCATGATGATTGTGATCCGGAGGAAGACATTTATGTGCTTGAACAATTGTTAAATGATGACCCGTTTCAACTTCTCCGACAACCTTAAGCAAAGTAAAGTTACCGAGGCCAAAATCTCATTGAAAGAGCCTTCCGGAAGTAGAGCTTAAAAGACTTACCATCTCACTTAGAATATGCTTTCTTGGAAGAAAACGATAAGTTACCCGTCATCATAGCAAAAGGTTTAAAAAACGATCAAAAAGAAGCTCTCATTAATGTTCTTAAATCTCATAAACGTGCCATTGCTTGGAAAATAACCGATATCAAGGGTATCGACCCTCGTTTTTGTACTCATAAGATTTTGATGGAAGACGATTGTAAACCATCGGTGCAAAGTCAAAGACGGGTGAACCCGAAAATTCATGAAGTCATTAAGAAGGAGGTGATTAAACTTCTTGATGCCGGAATGATATACCCGATCTCCGACAGCCCGTGGGTTAGTCCAATCCATTGTGTCCCTAAAAAAGGAGGAATGACCGTCGTTGCAAATGAAGAAAATGAATTAATTCTGACACGTCTAGTTACCGGATGGAGAGTATGTATCGATTATAGGAAGCTTAACGAAGCGACTCGTAAAGATCATTTTCCTCTCCCGTTCATGGATCAAATGCTAGAACGTCTAGCCGGCAATGAATTCTATTTTTCTTAGATGGTTTTTAGAGATATTTTTAGATTCCAATTGATCCTCATGATCAAAGAAAATGACTTTTACGTGCACGTACGGTACTTTTGCTTATCGTCGTATGCCATTTGGATTATGTAATGCTCCTGGAACCTTTCAACGTTGTATGATGGCGATTTTTCACACATGATAGAAAAGAACAATGGAGGTGTTTATGGATGATTTTTCGTTTTCGTGATAGTTTTGATTCGTGTCTTTCTAATCTTAAACGAATGTTAAAAAGATGTGAAGACACAAATCTTGTCCTTAATTGGGAAAAATGTCATTTCATGTGTAAAGAAGGAATTGTTTTAGGTCATAAGATATCTTTAGTCTGGAAGAGGAGGCCGACCGAGCAAAAGTCGATGTGATTGCTAAACTCCCTCATCCGACTACCGTCAAAGGAGTTAGAAGTTTTTTAGGTCATGCGGGATTTTACCGTCGTTTCATTCAAGACTTTTCCAAGATTTCTAGACCAATAACTCACCTTCTCAAAAAAGACACACCTTTTGTATTTTCTCAAGATTGTATCAATGCTTTCGAAACCCTTAAGAAGAAGCTTACCGAAGCTCCGATCTTAGTTGTCCCGTATTGGAACTTACCTTTCGAATTAATGAGTGATGGAAGCGATTTTAGCAATGGTGCGGGTCTTGGACAACGAAAGTACTAAGCATTTCACCAATTATTATGCTAGTCAGACGATGACCGAAGCTCAAATTCATTACAGCACAACAGAGAAGGAGATGCTCGCCGTAGTGTATGCTTTTGAAAAGTTTCGGCAATATCTTGTCTTATCTAAAAGCATTGTTTATACCGACCACTCCGCTTTGAAATACCTCATGAACAAACAAGATGCCAAGCCAACGTTGCTTCGATGGGGTGTTACATTACAAGAGTTTGATATCACCATTCTTAACAAGAAAGGAAGTGAAAATCTAGCCGCCGATCATTTGTCAAGACTCGAGAATCCTCACAAAGATGTTTTGGAAAATGAAGACATAAATGAACATTTTCCTTTAGAAACTCTTGGAGTTATATCAAACGGAGTACCCCGTGTTTGGCCCGATTTTGCAAACTACCATGCGGGGAATTTTATCATAAAAGGAATGTCAACTCAACAGAAGAGGAAATTTTTCAAAGATGTAAAACATTATTTCTGGGATGATCCCTACCTCTTTCGTATATGTGCGGATCAAATCATTCGTAGGTGTGTGCATGGACACGAAGCTCTTGAAATCCTCAAGGCTTGTCATGAAGGACCCACCGGGGGCCATCATAGTGCCAATCTCACCGCTCGAAAAGTATTTGATGCCGGTTTCTTTTGGCCCACTATATATCGAGATGCTCATTCGATGATCAAATCTTGTGATACGTGCCAACGACAAGGCAAAATTTCTCAACGTGATGAAATGCCTCAAAACGCTATCCAAGTTTGTGAAATCTTCGATATATGGGGTATTGATTTTATGGGACCTTTTCCGTCATCCAAAGGGAATAAGTATATCCTTGTAGCAGTCGACTATCTTTCGAAATGGGTTGAAGCAAAGGCGCTCCCCACAAACGATGCTCGTGTAGTTGTGAAATTTTTAAAGTCTCTTTTTGCCCGATTTGGAACACTCCCGAGAGCTAAAATACAGCGATCGTGGGACCCACTTTTGTAATGATCAATTTGCCAAAGTGATGTCTAAATATGGAGTCACACATCGTTTAGCTACCGCTTACCACCCTCAAACGAGTGGTCAAGTTGAAGTGTCAAATCGTGGTCTTAAGCGTATTCTTGAAAGGACGGTAGGAGAAAACCATGCCTCATGGTCTGATAAGCTAGACGATGCTTTGTGGGCATTCCGAACCGCTTTCAAAACACCGATCGGATGCACACCTTATCAGCTCGTTTATGGAAAGTCTTGTCATTTACCAGTCGAATTGGAAACCAAAGCAATTGGGCTCTTTAAGCACTGTAAATTTCAATCTCAAACCCGTGGTGTGATCATCGAATCTGCAACTAAATGAGCTTAACGAGCTTCGAGATCAAGCTTATGAGAATTCATTAATTTACAAAGAGAGGACGAAGAAACTTCACGACTCAAAGATCAAGAATCGAATCTTCAATGTTGGTGATCAAGTTTTACTCTTCAACTCCCGGTTAAAGATATTCTCCGGAAAGGTTAAAACTCGTTGGTCGGGACCTTTTACTATCGCTTAAGTTTTTCCATACGGAACAGTGGAATTATCTCAACCCGATGGCCCGAATTTCAAAGTAAATGGTCACCGTGTGCAACATTACTTCGGAAGGGACATACCACCCAAGGTAGTCCCAGATCTTCACACTCTCCCTAAGGACAACTAAATTCAGGGATCGAGTCAAGCTTGCGACTCGGTGACCAAAAACAAGCCGCTTCATGGGAGTTCACCCCATGCTTATCCAATTTCTTTCTATTTTCTAATGTGTTGTGATGTGTTGTGGCTATCCTCTACCGGTTCTTGTTGTTTATTGTTTGTTGTAATTTTTGCAGGATTGATCCAACAATTTCTAAAGCCTCTCGTGTTCGATATTATATCCCGTTTCACTCGAGCTTCCTAGCCTTTGTTTGAAATTAGTTTGGGGAAATCCGATATCCTTTCATCTTATCGATTCACGTTTATCTTTGCATACTTCATAAACGGCTTAGATTTACGTAGAGACCCGCCTTTAAACATTGAGTACAATGTTTCGTTTTAGTTTGGGGAGGGAATCTATCGATTTGATGTAGATTTGATGTTGCATGCTTATTGTTTTGTTCTCACGTACCCGTTTTCCCACAAAAATAGCAAAAATTTTAAATTTTTAGGATCTTATTTGTCAAAAAAAAGTGTTAAGACACGAATGTAGGTTTTCCGTTGGTAAGAATAAGAAGTAATTTTTGACCCGATCGTACGTGTAGAGTTCTAGCTTTCTCCCTTAACAATTAATGATGATAGTTTGTGCTAGTCTCATGTAGACTTTAAACATCTGAGAGTCAAGACTTTGCAAGTTCCCATAATTGATTTTAAATATGCGAAGTTCGATTTATTTTAGGCTAAGTATTCACGAGTTTCTTTATTAGAAATTTTAAATTGTGAAGAACAAGAGATGATAGAGTAGAGTATAAGTTGTGATGCTAAACATAGAATAGTTGGATTTCTTTAAGGCTCATAAGTGTTAATTGTGGCTTTTTCTCCCATTAGCTTGTTTCACCTTTATATATAATTGTTTAATAAATAGAGTTGTGCGGTTTTTTGGTTAATAATTAGTTAATAGAAGTTTTCTTTAGTTCCTTTGTGATTAAGATGAGTACACATCAGGAATACTTAATTTGGCATACTATATGTATCACATTAATAAATATTTTGCTTATTCCTTAAAGAGCCTTAGGGTATATGGGATAAGTAGAATTCAATAATAATCCAAGACTGATAAAAGTTTGCTGCATCTTGCCGGCTCACAACCGATGTTACAGCCTTCTAAAAGGTCGAGGAAGTTTCCGAGGTCGAAATATGTTTGCTACATCTTGTCGGAGGCGTGGCCAATGTTGTAGCCTTCTAAAGGACCGAGGTTTAATAATATTGCTTAATTTTTTGTCTTATTTTTGTGCCTTAAAGAGCCTAAGGGTATATGGTGCAAATAAGATTGGTCCATTCATGTCTTAAAGAGCCTTAGGGTATATGACATGAATGGTGCCTTGCTTAAGTAACCTAATAAAAGCCAAATTTTGGTTGCCTCGATGTGGACTTTAATCTTGATGACATTGGTTTCTTTTGAAAAGGGCTAGAAACTAATTATTGCGACTTTACCGTTACGCTTTATTTTTGGAATTAATAAGTATCGAAATAAAAGTCTTAAAGAGCCTTCGGGTATATGACTTAAGTAAAATCCTGAGATACAAAAGTAGGATTTGCGGGAGGAAAAGTAAGTACACAATTAGTATTTATGAGTAGTGTTAGTGTCATGACTTGTAATTAACGATGATCTTGTTTTTAAGCTTAGCATGGGAAAAGTGAAAAATCGGGGATGATGAAGTTATCTTTTAGACGCTTAATTGTGCTTTTTGTTCTATGATCCTAAAAGTTACCAATGTGGTAATGAAAACATTGCATTATGTCAACACAAATAAATTGTAGTTAGGTAGTTAATAATCAAGAAAAATCATAAAAAGAGAAAAATCTTAGAAAATGGGAAGTCGGGTGTTTTATAACTTGTGATCTCTTATCTCTCTCAAACAAAACTCTTTGCTACTTTTCAAAGGTTTAGTTTGGGGAATTTTCGAGGTATTTGGTTATAAGGCATGTGATATTGCGTGAGGACACACAATCGTTTAGTTTGGGGAATTTTGATAAGTGTAGAATACACATATCTATTTATGCTTAAAATAACCCAAATAAACCCAAAACGGATCAAAAATGGCAAAAATGTGCTTGTATCTGAGTTTTATGTGTGCAGGTATGGATATGTCAAATATTGCAAGAAATCAGTCAAAAACGAACACGAGAACGGATGAGTGATCAAGAAGCTAAAGAAATCAAAGCCGAAGCCAGAGAGATCATGCCTCAGCCTTCTACAGTCAACTGCAGCTAAACCACATTCAACCAAAACCCAATTCCATTTGTTTTATAAATTCAAGGGTTAACTTTGCAATTTATGGAAGTTAATTATATCTTGAAATTGTGCTTGCCAAACACAAGGGCCGGAGATGTAATTTCCCCAAAGATACAAAAAGGGCGCGGGTCTAATACCGGGTCAAACTACCCACTTGCCCCCTTTTCAACCAATCACAGCCAAGCCCCCAACCCAATTACCCGAATCCTAACCCGACCATTAACCCGACCAACCCGGTTTAACTAATACCCCAAAAACAGTTA
>BQNB010138996.1:0-17619 GCA_026074375.1 Tanacetum coccineum
TATTGACAGATCGTAGCTAAAATTGTTGTCTCCTTGTAAAAGTATAGTTTTCGTTCGTTTATCCGGTTACTGTATAATACAATTTATTATATAATTTAGTCCCTTTTTATCGGTTTCTGAAATAATAGAAACTCTAGTAAAACATTTCTAAGTATAAAACTTCTATAAATTTCGCCATGACATTTCCATTTATAAATCGTTTTCCATATTTATAAAGTCTAACGTTTTTCCCACTTAATCAATGAAATCAATATTGCAAACCCCCACGTGTTTTAAATATATAAACATATATATTTATGTCAACCGAACATGATAACAATTATTACATTTATTTAACCATTTTAAACCACCAATATATATATATCCGATTTCATGTTTATTAAACCTTATGTTATATATATTCATTTGTTGATTTGTTATATAAACTAAACAAACCCTTGTTGATTGCCGCTAACCAAACGCACCCTAACGGCTGCAGATCCAAACGCACCCCATGCTGGTGGAAACCAGCCAAACGCACCTCATGCTGGTGGAAACCAGCCAAACGCACCTCATGCTGGTGAAACCAGCCAAACGCACCCTTACGGGCTGTGAGACCAACCAAACGCAGCCTATAGCTGCTGAAATCATCAACTCAAACGCAACCCTTGCGTTTAAAAGAAACCAACGAACACCCCTCTTTGCTAACTCAAAACCGGGCGCACCCTCGTGGGTGGTTGACAGTCAAAACCAACGCACCCTGCGTGGTGGCTGACCAACCCAACGCACCCTCTCGGGTGTTTATTAACAACCCAACGCACCCGGTGGGTTTGAGACCCAAACCGGACGCAAACCAAAACCCATGCCCGACCCGACACGCCCTTTTTTTTGGGGTCTACCCGAACCCACAAACCCGGCTGTCCCGGCTGTTATGAACCCGAAACAAACACCACCTTGGCGTTGCGTCTTTTAAAACTAAAAAGAACACCCCTAGCTACTAACAACCGGGCGCACCCTATTGGTGGTGAATAACAAACCGAACGCACCCCATTGGTTGCGTGACAGCCAAAACAAACGGACCTTTGTGGTCTATATCAAAACCAAACCCACCCTTGGCGGTGTTAACAACAAACCAACGCACCCTTGTGGTGTTACTTCAAAACAAAACGCACCCTGCTAGGTTGACAGAAAAACCAACGCACCCTTGTGCTTTTATCGAGAGCCGAACACGCCCTGGTGGGTTTATCAAAACCCAACGCATGAGTGTGGGTTGAGAATAACCCAAACGCACCCTCCTGGTGCTAGCAGCCACAGAAACAAAACCCCTTTTCGGGTTGCTATAAACCAGACGCACCTTGTGGGGTTATGAAAAGCCACACGCACCCTGGTGGGTCGTGTCTGCAAATCAAACCCAACGGACGCACCCCTTTTGGGTTTAATGACCCACGCACACTCTTGGTGCTTTTAAAATTAAAACCGAATACACCCTCTCGTGGCGTGCGTCGTGGTGGTAAGGGTGGTTGATATTTGCTAAATTGTATACTAAATTACCCGGGATTTTGCCTAATAAAAGCCAATAAAATGCCAAAAGAATAGAAAATGTCGAGAGATGGGGAGGATTTTTGGGTGTTGAGCTGTAAGCTCGCTCCCGAAAAAACTTTTCCGGCGGCTTGGTGGAAATTGGACGTCAGGCGTGTCGGAGGTGGCCTATATTTTGGGAGAGAAGAGAGAGATTTATAAGGATTGTGTGTGTCTAAATGAAGATGAAATGAAATGAAATATATATAAATTATATATATATTAAAACTTTATATCAAAAGTGGCAAGTTAACATAGTTTAGGGTCTAAAGTGTAACTCCTTTATTATAGTTTTGGTAAAAACGGTTCGGGACTCGTTTGAATGACTTAACGGTCGAATTCAATTCTCAAAACTTGCGCCATTGTTTTCCAAATCATTTTTCTGATAAAAAGTTGATATTCATTGAGAGTATTCATAAATCATTTTATAATATTCTAATAAAAATATTCTTTTAGTTCATGTTGTGACCGGTTTTGCTCGTCTCGAAACCACACACACAGGATTTAAGCTCGAGTATTTCGCGTTATTCAACAACGCTTTAATTAAAATGATGACTAATTTATTAATATTTTTTATTAAATAAATACTGATTAAATAAAAAATAAAGAAATAGACAAAAACAAAATAGAATAAGGGTTAAAATATAAAAAATAAAAAAAAAAAAAATTAAAAAAAAAATAATAAAATTAAAAATTAATTAATAAAAAAAAAAAAAAAAATAAATAATAAAAAAAAAATTAATAAAATAAATAAAAAAAAAAAAAAAAAAAAAAAATATTTAATATTCGGCCGAATATGGCCTTTTTATTTATTTATTTATTTATTAATTACATTATTACTTATATTTTCTTAAATTTTTATAAAAACTTTAACAAATTTGACTATACCTTTTTGCTTAAACGAAATTCACTAGACTTTTAAAAATAACTTTTAACTTTTCATTTTCAACTTAATTTTCCTAAAATAGAAATTTTACATTTTTCTTAACTTACCACCTAAAATCTAAACCTATCTTAAATTACTAACACAAAATACGTATACGTAAAAATACTTACACATTTAACACGAAAATGCTCAAATCTCATAAATCATTTCCTTGTCACTCAAAAGTGAACGAAATAAACTCAACCAATTTCACCATCAATCCAATCTCATTGAGATGATCACACTCAATAGATTGATTACCAATCCCACATAAACATATATAAACACACATAAACACATAAAATCTCATAAACTATACATTGCAACAGGCACATAAGTCAATACTAACGGTTTGACTAACATGCCCAAGTCACGGTTGTCACATAATATATACTCACTTTATGAATACTCGTACAAAATTATCTTATTGTACAAGTGTTCGTCTTTACTCCCGCAAAATCCTCATTTTCTTCCCAAAATCCCATTTCAAACTCATATCAATCCAAACTCGTTATCTCACACCGTTAACCCGTTACAAAAACCATCGTCTTATTACGTCAATCAACCAGATGGATTCGTAGACCCACATCATCCTGACAAAGTCTACCGTCTCAAAAAGGTATTATATGGACTCAAACAAGCTCCAAGAGCGTGGTATGATGAACTCTCCAACTTCCTGGTATCCAAAGGGTTCTCCAAAGGATCTACTGATCCAACTCTATTCATTACTAAAAAAAGGAAAGACATATTACTTGTGCAAATTTAGGTTGAATACAATATTTTGGTTCTACTAACCCAAACCTTTCTAAAAAGTTTGAAAACTAATGTACAACAAGTTTGAAATGTCTATGATAGGGGAGCTGAAGTTCTTTCTAGGAATTCATATTCACCAATCCCCACGTGGTATCTTTATAAACCAAGCTAAGTATGCTCAAGAGATACTTAAAAAGCATGGTATGACCTCATGTGATAGCATTGGTACTCCAATGGATACTAAACCCCTAGATGTTGACCTGAGTGGAACTCCCGTTGACCAAAAAAATATCGTAGCATGGTCAAGGTACTCATGTACTTAACAACAAGTAGACTGATATTATACATGCAACTTGTTAATGTGCTCGTTATCAAGCGAGACCAACTGAAAAGCACCTCAAGGAGGTTAAACAGATCTTTTGGTACCTTAAGAATACCATTAACATGGGTCTATGGTATCCAAAGGACACCGGTTTCGAACTAACTGCTTTTTCAGATTCGGATCACGCGGGCTGTCTTGACATACGTAAAAGCACATCTGGTGGAATAACAATTCTAAATGTGATAAGCTAGTCATCTGGTCGTCCAAGAAGCAGGACTGCACTTCAATGTCTACAACAGAAGCCGAGTAGGTGTTTCTATCTGCATGTTATGCTCAAGTTTTCTTGTTGAGAACTCAGCTTACAGATTATGGCTTTCACTTTGACAAAATACCTATGTATTTTGATTCAAAGGAAACCATAGCCATCTCATGCAATCCAGTCCATCATTCTCGTACCAAGCACATTGACGTCAGACATCACTTCATAAAGGAACAAGTTGAAAAGGGTATTGTTGAATTATTCTTTGTCGGAACTGAATAACAATTAGCTGATCTGTTTACTAAAGCTTTATCGCAACATAGATTTCAGTACCTCGTCAAACGACTCGGTTTGACTCCAGAAGAACTGGAGGTTCTAGTAAACGAATCTGCTTGATCAATCAAACATCGAACTAGTAAATAGTTATTAAAAATCAAATAAAACCAAGAAAAAGAAAATATAAAAATATAAAATCTTCAAAAACAAAATATAAAATCGAAAATTTTCAAAAATACCAAAAATAATCTGTCTGACATGTCTATTGAATCGATAACATTTACGTACCTAAAATGTCAAATAAACATTGACACGGTGTGAAATGAGTTCGAGCAAGAGTTCAAACATTTCAAAACATGTCATTTCTAAATTTTCTTTATGATTTATGTACATTTTAGTGCATAACTCGGACCTAATTATAAGGAAAGTGTATCTTTTAAGATAACTTATCCTATCAACGAGAAAGTAAATTTTCTCAAGTCTTGGGCTACAATACAAAACATTCAAAAGTTTTGAGCTCATGACAATGGATTACAATGACCTCAGACTGTAACCCGGACCCAAATGTTAAGGAAGTGTACGCTTCAGTGCGCTTACTCTAAAAATAGAAGAGATGTCTTCTATCAGGTTTTCAAAACTGTTGAACACAATTTTTTAAAAAGAACTTTTATTGTCAAAGTCTTTCCATAATAAGTGGTATTTGTTAATGTAACACCTCCAAAAATACAACAATGCAGCGGAATACCACATGGGGTGCTACTTCATAATACACAGCGCTAGATACAAGAGAACGACCTCTAAATGTGTCGTTTGTAAAACAATCTCGTTGATTTAATCAAAATCTTGAATTTAATATACATTTGTCCCATAATTGCATCACAATGAAAAACTTGAATGTATAGACTCCAATGCACTTCAAGAAATCCGAGCATATAATTTCCCTGAGAAAAACATGCTTAAAAAGTTCAACATAGAAGTTGGTGAGTTCATATGTGTCCTGTAAATACAAAACCGTAAGTTCCAATAAAATGTATCTCCCACTGGTATCATTACAAGTGTCATATAAAAACTTAGTGACTACTTGTCTCCCTACATATCATAAAATAATTGTGTTATCAATAAAATCCTTAAACTCCTTCCAAAAATGTATGAGTGATTTTAAGAAATCAATTACTGTAAAATGATGGCAGACCATTTATAACCCAAATGTCCCAAAATGTACGTGTCCAAGTAGGATCACAAATATCCAAAATATGTAATGCCACTTTATTCAAGTGTGTAATAAAAAACCATGATTACCAATACTTCCTAAGTTCATGAACTTTGATGTCACTTGTATGTATGCCACTTTAATCTGAGGCATAGTAAAAGTGAACCATCGTAGTGTTCCTCCCAAGAACACCCGGCTATAATGAAAAACAATAAGTACCTCACCATGGGTGTTTCCTCCAAGAACACCCGCATTAATGAAAAAAATAATATTGTACCTCATCATGGGTGTTCCGTCCAAGAACACCCTGCATATGATTGTTGACCCGCAGTCGCCAATCAATTGTGATCTGACATGGTATAATTCGTTCCCAGTGATAGCAAGTCCCCCTAACGGAGGAATTGTCAATCCCAAATATAACTACTTATAACATTCGCGCTCACCCTCCAAGTAGATTTAAGTTCATGCTACCAAATCTAATCCATAACCATCAAAGTATAGAATGCGTTTACGTTTCAAAAAGTAAACCCAGAATTGTATCTCCTCGCGAGATAAATAGCAAATGAGTATGTAAACCAAACAGGTAAACAACCATGGTAAAAAGCTTGTAAGATAAACATTAAGCAGACGAGTTTTGAAAATGACACGTAACGAGTTTAAAATCACACCCGAAATTGACTTTGTAACAAGCATGTTCTCACCCCAAAAATATATGTAAAACATGTAAAACTTGGGGCTATGAACTCACCTTGAAGTTGAAGAACGATTGATAGGTAGCATCTAATTCCACTTTGGATGATGAAGAATGATTGACAATAGGCACAAATAATGCACAATAGCAATAGAAGACGAAGCTGCTACCGTGAAAGACGCATCTTAACTTAACGGCTAAGTCTCACTATCCTAATATAATTGTATTTGGGTTTTCCCCGAGAATTTGTTATGTCAACGCGACGCTTGACAAAAGATTTAATTTAATCTAGTGAAATGGTTTGGTGGTTGGTTAAATAAATAAATTTTATAATATCCCAAAGGTGTGTAAAAATATAGACTTTATATATGACATATGCAAAAGATAACCCTTAAAATGCTTCAATACCGATGAGTTATATCACAAAGACAAATAATACCAAGATTAGTGAAAAGTATATAATAATTGCAAGTATTAATATAAACTGTGTGAAAAAAAAATTAAACCAATTTATCTCGACCAGGCAAGCAATTGGTAACATACTTAGAATAAAAGTAGACAAATGTCTTAATGTTATAAATTAAACAACCGATGTTTGTAACCGTTCATAACCATTATAAAAATATAAATTAATATTTTATAAATTATGTTTCGTTTCTTTGACAAGTCGTATCTAAAACAGTAGTCTTAATGTAAAAATATAGTTTTCGTCCGTTGTCAGGTTATTGTATAGTTATATTTTAATATCTTTTAAAATATAACTTTAGTCTCTTTATCGGTTTATAACATAATATAAACTTTTTGTAAAACATTACTAAATATGAAAGTTATTTTCACTATGCCAATGAAATTCCCCGTATATATATCGATTTTCCAGTTTCCATAAAACTCGTCCATTTCCTTTAAATCAATATATATAGTATAATGTGATTATCTGCATTCCAAAACTCAAATTCGCGTTTCCTAGATATAACATATATATATATATATCGTTATATCTAATTTAAATCAATTAATAAATATTATATTTATTTAACCGATTATAACCACCAATAATTATTTGTCCGGTTTTAAAATTTATAAAAACCTTTCGTTGTTTTCATTTGTTGTTTTGATATATATAAACCAAACGAACCCTCGTTGTTTCCTCGTTGATCCAAATGCGCCTATTTCTGCTAAACCAACCAAACGTACCCCTTGTGTTATTCGGCCAAACCAAACACCCCTACTTGGTGTTATCCCTTAAACCAAACAGCCCTTAACTTGTTTAAACCTACCCAAACGCACTCTAATCTGTTTTATGCCAACCCACACGCACCCTATGCGGGTCTGAATCACCAAACGCACCATATACGGCTGAACTAACGCCAAACACTCTTTTGTGGTGCATTTGATAATTCCACAACGCACCCTGGTTGGGTTTACATTAAATCACACGCACCCTTACTTGTTGTTTATAAATTTCAAACGCACCCTAGGTGGCTCTTAACAAAACCATGCGCACCCTACTGGTGGGCTGTCACTGACAAACAAACAAACCCCCTAGCTGCCAAACCCAAACAGCCCCCTACTCGGTATATATAAACAACCAAACGCACCCGGCTGGAACCACAACCCCCCCACACGAAACAACTCTTTTTCCCCCCCGCTGTTATTAAGCCGAACCAACAAACACACCCCCGCTGTCCCCAGGGGGGGGGGGGGGGGGGGGGGGGGGGGGGGGGGGTCAGGGGGGGGGGGGGGGGGGGGCCGGGCCACCACCCCCCGGGACGGGCCCCCACCCCAAACCACACACACAGAAAAAAAGGGATAAATTAAAGTAAATAAAATAAATCAGAAAGGATGAAAAGGATGTAAAAAAAGCATTTATCGTAAAATTAAGATAAATAGTAGGTTTTTTTAATAAAAAAATAGTAATAAAAATTATAGGTGATGTATAAGAAAATAGAATAAAAAAATGTGTATAAATTTAAAACAAACACCCCCGGTGCTGTTTCCTTAACCACCGACAACCACCCTCGTGGTTGTTAACCATATAAACGAACACCCCATTGACTACTACCACAGCCAATCGCACCTGTTGTGGTTCAGCCGTGGTGACGATGATGAGAGTGGCATGGAGATGGAGATGATGATGGTGGCGTGAAGATAGCGGTGGCAGTGGCATAGTGGTGACGATGACGAAAAGATGATGATGATAATGACTTTTTTTTTTTTGTCGTGGGAGGTGGGGAGGTGATGAAGCGCGTGACGGAGAGTGAAGGTGGGGATCGGATAGATCGGAGGATGGGGCTCGTTTTTGGTGTTGGCCGGAAAAATCCCGCCGGAAAAGTTTTCCGGCGGTGGCAGCTACTGCGCGGCTGTGGCCGGCCGCAGCCTGAAGTCATGGGGGAAAGAATGAAGAGATGAAGTAGAAGTTGTTGGAGTGTGTATAAATGAGATAGGAAATAAATGAAGTTAAACTTTTATATATATATATATATATATATATATATATATATAAACTAAAGTGACAAGTTGAAATAGTTGAGGGACCAAATGTGTAACTTTTTCATATACTTTTTGATAAAAGCGGTTCGGGACTCATTTGAGTGACTTAACGGATGAATCAACGCACGAAACTTGCGCCATTGTTTTCCGAATCATTTTTCTGATAAAAATGAGTATTTACTTGATAATGTTTCATAAATATTTTATAACATTTAATAAAATATCTGTATTCATTTTTGTGAACTAGGTTTCTTCTTGTCCTAATAAAAAATAGATTTCAACTCAGTATTCGCGTTATCCGCAACGTTGTTAATTAAAATGATGACTAAATTATTTAATATATTTATTAAATAAATACTGATAATTAATAAACAAATTTAATTGCTTTTGTGTGTCTGCGTTGTATAAAGTTCGAAAAATGTTGCGAGGTGCAGGTTTTTAGCCCTTTTCGGCTCTTTCCAGGTCCTCGGCGAAACATGAAAAGTTGTCAGGGAAAGTCGTTTCACATCAAATTGCTTTAGAGTCCAGGTCGTGAATAAGAGATATATAATGATCGTTCTTATAATTCAAGCAGACCTAGAAAGTCAAAGGGTATAATAATTAATCTAAAAAATCCGAAAAAATCTCAATAGTTACAGTACCTACCCCTTAAAGAAATCTCGTCCCGAGATTAAATTTGTGTTATCCGCTTAGTGTGACTAGGAAAGACTTAAGATTTCTAAACCATTGAACATGATAATATTTGCTGATAACTTTATTCAGCAAATTTGGTGATTCAAACACTATCTCACCTACAAAAATTTTGGCTAGGTTTGTCCAGGATATTTAATCCATCAATATGTGTATCTCAAAATATATCATTATAGATCCCTTGACTGATCTAATCGTGTTATAGGGAAAATCTCATTATAGTAAAAACCTCAAGAAAAGGTGTAGTCGCGTGAGATAAGTTAGTTATTAGTTTCTAAATGACCCAGAGGACGGAGTCTCGTTCTACTATCTGTAAATTCGATTATCCACATCAATGTGCTTAATTGGATGTAAGTACACAACGTTACTAGTGCAGCACTTAAATAAGTAACATGGACTTAAATAGTGTTCTAGTTCTTCAGCAATGATAACTACAAGTGATACTATAATCGACATAATGCTTATCTGTGTATTGGGTTTCATCACTTAGTTGATAAAGTTTGTATAATCTGGGACCACTCCAGGACCCAACAACAGCAACCATAACGACTATAATTATGACAAACGGTGATGGGATGCAGAGGGTGAGGACCCTCCAAGAACAATATCCCCAGAATAAAGTTCAATAAATGAGAGGAGCTCGCGAGAGATCATATCGATAATCCGGCTGATTATGGTACTTCAGATCGTTAGTTCGTATGAATCACACCACTAGCTCAAGTAAGTAACACAACGGTTAGTTTCCACGAACATTTCATGAATGCGAGGATTGCAACGACAAGATTGATAACTCAATATTGAGATAATGAGTCCCAAGGTGAGGCCCTTAAGATTCGTCGAGTGGACAGAACAACGATTGTGTTATTCTAGACCCATTTCAACAGATTCTGTGCGATTTTTGGATTTAGGTTCATACTCGGTGTCATATCGGATACCATTACAGCCCACTTCATTTATAAATCATAACTTACATAAAGGATCGTTCCTGATTATGTAAGAAATAAACGATAAACTTAAGTACGGGATTTAAAATTATTTATTAACTGGAAAAGCGTCCCAATCCTTTCAAATAAAACATATTAAAAATCATCCTACTTAATAATTCCCGTGCATACGCCGTACTCTCAAAACCTTCAATGTGGATACATGACGATGCATGTGTTCTAGAGATATGGTAACTGTGATTAAAAAGTCGTCTTTGGAAGCTGAGAAGTAAAAACTGTCAGGCGAGATCAATATAGAAGTCAAGGAATAGTTAATTAGTACCTTGGTTAGAGAAACCCGAGTGTAAAAGTCTCCGATGAACACCATCACATTAAGCACATATCCATATAAATCCTCCTATTAGCAAGTCCGCCAATACAGACTTGAAATACTAGATTTATACATAAACCCCTTTAACCAAAATTTATTAACGGACTTCGTGCAATACAAAATAGTAAGCGCGAGCAAAGAAGAAAATAATGTCCATAAGAGACCAATGATTTAACTACAATGGTCTGAGAACTAAATGAGACCATTGTAATAACTCACAATGTCTAAGAAAGCAAGATGAGACCATTGTAAATAACTCGACAATGACTGACGGGTAGAATGAACCATTGTAATAACTCACATATGTCTTAAAAATATTCTGGTATATTATATAAAAATACTTATATAAAATAAACGAACTATATACGGTAAAGAATGCAAGCATAAAATATTAATATAGATGTATGCCACGTAAGCCACTTAAGCAGCAACGTAACGTAAATCACATAAGAAGTACGTGTCGCACTTTAAAATGTTTGTTGTGATGTAATGAGTTTGTGAAAACGACTATAGTCTAGGTGATATAAGCAACCTAGTATCTCTAATAGCCATAGCTCCTAATACCAATCTGTAACACCCACCAAAAATACAAGCAATGCAGCGGAATAACCACCTGGGGTGCTACTTCAAAATACCCTAGCGCTAAATACAAGAGAACGACCTCTAAATGTATACGGATTGTAATACAATCTCTTTGATAATAATCAAAATCTTGAATTTAATATACATCTGTCCCCATAATTGCTCCCAATGAAACGCTTGAATGTATAGACACCAATGCACTTCCAGAAATCCGAGCATATAATTTCCTGAGAAAAACATGCTTAAAAAGGTCAACATAAATTGGTGAGTTTCATAGGTTTTCTGTAAATCCAAACTTTAGTTTCAAAATGAATCTGCCCACAGGATCATATAAGTGCATAGTAAAAACGTATAGTGATCTGACTGTCTCCCAACAGATCATAAAATAATAGTGGATCATATAAATCCTTGAAGTCCTTTCCAAAAAGTATGATGATTTTTAGAAATCAAATTACTGTAAATATGCAAGACCATTAATAACCCCAAATATCCCCAAAATGTACATGTCCAAGTTGGATCACAAAATAACCAAAATATGTATTGCCACTTTATTTCAAGTGTGAAATAAAAACCATAATACCATTACCTAAGTTCATGAACCTGTGACTAGACTTGTATGTATGCCACTTTATTCGAGGCATAGTAAAAGTGTACCCATCGTAGGTGTTCCCTCCAAGAACACCCGGGCGTTAATGAAAAACAATATGTACCCACCATGGGTGTTTCCTCCAAGAACACCCGGGCATTAATGAAAAATTATATGTACCCATCATGGGTGTTCCCTCCAAGAACACCCGGCAGTAATCATTTGGTTGACGCCCGCAGGCCGCCAATCCATTGTGGATCCGGACATGGTATAACGTTATGATTCCCCAGTGATTAGCTAGACACCCGAACGGGGATTGTCAATCCCAAAAAGATCATATCTTTATAACATTCGCGCCACCCTCCAAGTGAATTTCAGTATCATGCAACCAAAGCTAATCATAACCATAAATATATAAACGTTAACTCAAAAAGTAAACCCAGTAATTGTATACTCCGTCGCGAGATATATAAATGAGTATGTAAACCAAACAGGTAATCAACCATGTAAATGCGTTTGTAAACATGTATCAGACGAGTTTGAAAATGAGCACGAACGAGTTTAAATCAACCCGTAATTGAAATGATGTAACAAGCCTGTTTCACACCCCTAAATAATATGAAAAACATGTAAAAACGTGGGCCATGAACCACCCTTGATGTTGAAGAACGATTGATAGGTAGGCATCTAATTCACTTTGAAGATGAAGAATGATTGACAGATAGGCATCTAATATGCACAATGCGAATAGAAGACGAAGCTGCCTGACCGAGAAGATGCAGCTTAACTTAACGGCTAAGTCCCACTAGCCTAGGATAATGTGTTTGGGTTTCCCGATGAATTGTTATGTCAACGCGACGCGTTGATAAAAGATTTAGATTTAATCTTTGAAATGGTTTGGTGGTTGGTTAAATAAATAAATTTAGAATATTCCCAAAGTGTGTAATATATATACTTTATATATTACATATGAAAAATAACCCTTATATGCTTCATACCGTGAGTTATATCACAAAGACAATTAATACAAAGATTAGTGAAAAGTATATAATAAATTTCCAAGTAATAATATAAAAGTGGAATAAAATAATTTAACCCATTATTTCGACAGCAATGCAATTGGTAACAGACTTTGAATAAAAGTAGACAAATGTCTTAATGTTATAAATTAAACAACCGATGTTTGTAACCGTTCATAACCATTATAAAAATATAAATTAATATTTTATAAATTATGTTTCGTTTCTTTGACAAGTCGTATCTAAAACAGTCGTCTTAATGTAAAAATATAGTTTTCGTCCGTTGTCAGATTTATTGTAATAGTTTTATATTTTAATATCCTTTTAAAATATAACTTTAGTCTCTTTATCGGATTTATAACTATAATATAGTAACCTTATTTGTAAAACATTACTAAATAAAAAAGTTATGTACACTTTGCCCATGAAATTCCCGAAATATAATCGTTTCCATTTCCGTAAAACTCGTCATTTTCCTTATATCAATATATATATATATATATATTGTGATTATCTGCATTTCCAATAACACAAATGTCCTCTTTCCTATATATAAATAAATATATATAAATAATATATATATATATATATATATAATATATATATATATATAAATATATTATAAAATATATATATATATATCGTTTTATCTAATTTAAAACATTTAATAAATATTATATATATTTAACCGATTATAACCAACCAATAATTAATTTGTCCGTTTTAAAATTTATAAAAACCTTTCGTTGTTTTCATTTGTTGTTTTGATATATATAAACCAAACGAACCCTCGTTGTTTCCTCGTTGATCCAAATGCGCCTATTTCTGCTAAACCAACCAAACGTACCCCTTGTGTTATTCGGCCAAACCAAACACCCCTACTTGGTGTTATCCCTTAAACCAAACAGCCCTTAACTTGTTTAAACCTACCCAAACGCACTCTAATCTGTTTTATGCCAACCCACACGCACCCTATCGGTCTTGAATCACCAAACGCACCATATACGGCTGAACTAACGCCAAACACTCTTTTGTGGTGCATTTGATAATTCCACAACGCACCCTGGTTGGGTTTACATTAAATCACACGCACCCTTACTTGTTGTTTATAAATTTCAAACGCACCCTAGGTGGCTCTTAACAAAACCATGCGCACCCTACTGGTGGGCTGTCACTGACAAACAAACAAACCCCCTAGCTGCCAAACCCAAACATCCCCCTACTCGGTATATATATACAAACCAAACGCACCCGGCTGTGAACCACAACCACCCCACACGAACACCCTTTTTCCCCCCCGCTGTTATTAAGCCGAACCAACAAACACACCCCCGCTGTCCCGACCCAACCCGACACAACAATCCCTCCGCCCGGCTGTCCCGGCTGTCCCACAGCCTAACTCGACCCAAAACGCACCCTCGTCGGGTGTTATAAACCCACAACTCGACCTCACCCTTATCGGTGATAGAACCTACACTCGACACCCCCCAATGTTTATAACTTATAAAACAAACACCCCCGGTGCTGTTTCTTTAACCACCAACAACCACCCTCGTGGTTGTTAACCATATAAACGAACACCCCATTGACTACTACCACAGCCAATCGCACCTGTTGTGGTTCAGCCGTGGTGACGATGATGAGAGTGGCATGGAGATGGAGATGATGATGGTGGCGTGAAGATAGCGGTGGCAGTGGCATAGTGGTGACGATGACGAAAAGATGATGATGATAATGACTGTCGTGGAGGTGGGGAGGTGATGAAGCGCGTGAGGGAGAGTGGGTATGGGGATCGAATAGATCGGAAGATGGGGCTCGTTTTTGGTGTTGGCCGGAAAATCCCGCCGGAAAAGTTTTCCGGCGGTGGCGCGACGGCGGCGGCGGTGGCCGGCCGGCAGCCGGAGTTCATGGGGGAGAGAGAGGAAGAAGATGAAGTTGAAGTTGTGTGTGTGTGTATAAATGAGATGGAAATGAAATGAAGTTATAAGTTTATATATATATATATATATATATATATATATATATATATAAACTAAAGTGACAAGTTGAAATAGTTGAGGGACCAAATGTGTAACTTTTTCATATACTTTTTGATAAAAGCGGTTCGGGACTCATTTGAGTGACTTAACGGATGAATCAACGCACGAAACTTGCGCCATTGTTTTCCGAATCATTTTTCTGATAAAAATGAGTATTTACTTGATAATGTTTCATAAATATTTTATAACATTTAATAAAATATCTGTTATTCAAATGTGAACTGGTTACGTCTTGTCGCAATAAAACTTGGATTTTCAACTCGAGTAATCGCGTTATCCCGCACGCTGTTAATTAATAAAAATGAACTAATTTATTTAATATTTTTATTACATAAATACTGATAATAAAAACAAATTTAATTGTTTTTGTTGTGTCCGGCGATTATATTTGTTCGAAAAATGTTTGGGTGGCTGATTTAGCCCTTATCGCTCGTTTCCAGGTCCCCCCCCCCCCCCCCCCCCCCCCCCCCCCTCGGGGCAAAACTGAAAAGTTGTCAGGAATGTCGTTTCACATCAAATTGCTTTAGAGTCCGAGTCGTGAATACGTGATATAGATGATCGTTCTTATAAGTCAAGCCAGACCTAAAAGTCAAAGGGTATAATAATTATCTAAAAATACGAAAATTCTCAGATGTTACAGTTAAATTTTTGTGTTCAACACTCCCTTCCTCAATATATTTAACAATTGGTACAATATTCAATTTTTATAAGTAGTACAATTGGTACAATATACTTAAAAATGTCATTTTAAAAAGTGAAACAATTTTTGAAGGGAAGCTTTCAAAATCAAAAGCCTTTTAATGTATTTTAGGTACATCTCATAATTGTCAATTATATGTATCCAAAAACATTCAAGTCAAATTAAAATGTAGTATATAAAATGTCAAGTCATAATATATACTATTCACTAAGGCATCTCACTTCATCTTCAACATATTTGTGGTGTCATGATAACGCTCAAAATATACATAAAATATCCCTCGAAAATACACTAACTATATATGTTAACGCATGAAATATTGCAAAGTTTAGTTGTTTGTTGTGTAATAATCGTTTCAGGACCAAAAGTGACGAAAAAGACTAACGATGCAAAGAAATCCAATTAAATGCACTAACGGTCATCACAAGAAGAATCTAGAAGAGAATCCAAGAAGGAGTTATTGAACAAGGTAAAAGTGCGGCGCACAATTTATTTTGTGCGGCGTACTTCAAGACGAAGTAAATGTCATTCAATTAAACACCAAGTACGGCACACTTTTTCTCAAGTGCGGCGCACTTTTAGCATCAGTTACAAAAATATCATCAAGAGCATAACTATTATGCAACTCTTGAGTTGCCTAATCATTTTACCTGCTACTACCCTTAACCCTATAAATAGGACACAAATTTAGAGAATAAATCATTCCATTTTCATCTCCCAATCACCAATTCATCAATTAAAAGTAATTTTAGTAGTTCTAAGGAGGTTTTTGAAGGTTAACCATCACCTTCATCACTTTTCGGGTAGAGAAGGAAGTAAGGCATAGCTGAATCTCAGAAAGTTAGAGTTGCTAGTGTTACTATAGTCGATTGTTACTTTGTTCTTGGAAGGGATTGTAAGATTTGGAACCTTTACTCTTGGAATTTGGTAAAAACGTGTTTCTATCCTTTGATAATATGAATGTTGGATTTATCATGATTGTTATATGTGTTGTTATTATGATTGTTGAGTAGATTAACATGATGTGGGTTAGGAGCAATTTGAATATATAAGAATCAAACTAGACTTTTGAATGAACTTTTGATATGAATTAGTAAAATAAGCTATAGCTTTTAAACTTGGACTCTTTATCAACGTTTGATCACCACTTAATCTTCGTATATAGGTCGAAAGACTCGTTAAGTGATTGATTATCGGTAAGTTTGTTTGTTCTATGACAACTAGACTAAGCCATTGTGAGGATAGGATAAGTAAAACTGACCAGTTAACTAAGTACAAATGGGTTTAACACAAACCCATGTCTGAACGACTTGTTTAGTAAGTCTATATTACTCATTATTAAAGCACAATCAACACTTAAAGCATATCCAGAATAAATAGATAAAGGCCGAAAGGGTTTTTCATTATGAATAATAGATAATCTTTCTAAGTAACTAAAAATTCTTAAATCGATTATAATTACATTCATGAATCATTCATCTACTCATGTTTATCCATTATTTGTTCTCATCCCCTAAACAAACATCATTTTATATCTTGAAGTATCTTGAAATCTTTAGATCATGACACTCTATAAGATTTACCCCTTTCGTAATATAATCGACCATATCTAAGAATTAGCAATCCCGTGGAACGACCGGGTCTTACCCTAAACCTATACTATAAACGGGGGGTTTATACTTTACCCGTGTGTTAGTTGGAATTGGATAAAACTAGTATTATAAATTTAAAGCTTTAATAACACATCAAAGTTTTTGGCGCCTCTGCCGGGGATTGATTTCATTCTTGAATTAGTCATTTTTATATTACAAACCTAAAATTTTCAAAATCGCCGTACAGTTTTCTGGCAAACTGAACCAATTTTTTTACAGAAAGTGTGCCGCACATAACCATTGTGCACTAATTTTCCTGCAAAACTCAGAAGTACGTCGTACTTTTATCAAGTACGCCGCACATCTTGTCCCTTTTACAAATAGAACCATTTTTCAAAGGAAAGAAACATCAAAACCAAAACCCCAAAACCCATAAGCTGTAAATTGACCATTTGAAATGTAGAATTTATTCCTTGTGTTCATAATAGTCAAAATCTTGTATTGTCGTAATTCGTACATTAAAATGAAAAAACCAAAAAGAACTATTTGATAGCTTGCTTATTTAAATTTTTAAATGCATGTGTATATTTCTTATTTGCTAAGTGTTGCTTATT
>BQNB010138997.1:3583-17619 GCA_026074375.1 Tanacetum coccineum
CAATTACTACTGCTGGTATATCTGTTAGTACTGCTGAACCTATTACTACTTCCATTGTTAATATTACTACTGCTGAACCAACTACTCCTCCAACAACAACAACAACTGTTTTTAAAGATAAAGATCTTACAATTGCTCAGACTCTTGTGAAGATGACGAGTGAGAAATCAAAGGTAAGAGTAGTGATTATGCAAGAACCCAGTGAGACTGCTACAAGACCAACAGTACCACCTTAACAACATGATCCTAAAGACAAAGGAAAGGGTAAGTTGGTTGAACAAGAAAAGCCATTAAAGAAAAAGGTCCAGATCAAGTTTGATGAGGAAATTGCTCAAAGATTACAAGCTCATATGCAAGTTGAACTAGAAGAAGAGGAAAGGCTGGCAAGAGAAAGAGAAGAAGATGCAAACATTGCTACATAGGATAATGTTCAAGCTATGATGGATGCTGATTATAAGCTAGCTGCAAGATTACAGGTACAAGAGCAGGGAAAGTTGACCATTAAAGAAAGGTCAAAGCTGTTTGTGGAAATCATGAATAAAAGGAAGAAGCATTTTACAAGACTTAGAGCAGAAGAGTAGAGAAGAAAACCACTAACCAAAGCTCAAAAGAGGAAACAAATGTATACTTATCTAAAAAACATGGCTGGATTCACTCACAATCAATTAAAGAACAAAAGCTTTGATGAAGTTCAGAAGGCTTTTGACAATACCATGAGTTAGATAGACTCATTTGTACCTATGGATTCTGAAGTAGTGAAAGGAAGTAAAGATAGAGTAGAAGGCAGTGAGACTAGAGCAGAAGGAAGAAGCAGAAGAAGGTCTCTAAGAGAGCAGGTGGACGATCTTCAAAAGAGTCTACAAGGAGCAAAGATGGTTGCTGATCAAAGAGAAAGAAGAACTTTAAACAATAGCTTTGCAGATGTGTTCTGATGATGGAGCTGTGTAAGATTACAGCTTTACACCCTTGTCTGGTCAAAATTCCATTGTTGACTACAAGATCTTTCAGAAGGGAACGAAAAGTTTTCTTTAAGAGTTTCAGAGCGATGGTAAGATGATGTATTTACTTTTTGTAAAAATGATTAAGAAATTGATAGAGACAGACTGAAGAAGTTCTTGGAGAATAGTCCCAAGATAGTTTTAGAGCTAGTGCAGTGTATTACATGGATACTTTTTAACATCTAATTGAAGACCATATTTGAATTCATGTTGAAGATAGTATATGGAAGGAATCAAAAAGATTAGTTAAAGTGCTGATGGTTGATCTCCAAATAGAATAGATCTTTAATCCTTAGCTTGTATACTGTATTGTTACTGCAGGATAAAATATAAACATAACTATAGTAGAAACTATGATTGTGATATATCAAGACTATGAGAATCCTAGTTCATAGATACTAAAGAAGAATTACAATGAAACAGTAATGACAGTTCAATAACATAAAAACACTTTACCAACTTTATAAAGCTCTTAATATAATACGAACATTTACTAGTGTAGGGTTTACAAACATTAAAGTACAAAAAGATTAATCAAAAACAAGATGCTATCTGGATTATTTTTATTACGCCTTAGGACCTTCCTTTTATACACACGCGAGTCTACATGGCTTTACACTACTTTTCCTAGGTGAAGACCATGTTTGAACATCATGTTGAAGATAGTATATGGAAGAATCAACAACGATTAGTTAAAGTGCTGAAGGTTGATCCCAATAGAATAGATCTTTAATCCCTTAGCTTGTATAAGGTATTGTTATGCAAGATAAATATAACATAACTATAGTAGAAACTCTTCTAGCAGTTGTAATCTTTCAGCAGTTGTAACCAGCAACATTAACTTTTATACCAGCAGCACTAACTGTGTACAAGCAGTAGTAACTACTTAGAATATTTTCTTCATTCTTCATTAGCAGTACTAAGTTACACTAGCAGTACTAACTTTATGCTAACAATTGTAACTTTACTCAAGCAGTACTAACATATACTAGCAGTACTAAGTTACACTAACAGTAGTAACTTTTATACTAGCAGTATTAACTACTTAGTAGTATTTCTTCTAAGTCTCTGAGCAGTCTTAACTTCCATTAGCAGTAGTAATATATACTAGCAGTAGTAACTGGCAGTACTAACTACTTAGCATATTTTTCACTAATATCACTAACAGCACTAAGTTATGCTTAGCAGCAGTAACTCTAACCTTAGCAGCAGTAACTTCCAAACAGCTTCAAAAAGTCTTTTAATCCTAACAATCCTCCCCTAAACTTGATGTTCATCTTTTGAATCTTCAAGTTTCTTGATTAAAAGCTTTATCTTCACTAGGAGGATGCATTCAAACATTTCCAGGATTCTTGAGCTGTTTTGTCATGAGCTTAAGAAGCTGATAACACATTTCATTCCAATGGTCAGCTTGAAGCTTCTTGTTGAGCATTTCTGTGATTGTTGCAGGTGTAAGTGGATATCTCTTTTCTACCAGCATAAAGATATGCAGATTCTAAAATCTCACAAAATGTACTCCACTTGAAGAAAATAGCTTCCAAACTGTCACTTTGTGTCCTTGTAGATTCCTCCACACTTCACTTTCTACATCAGGTTCAAACATCACTTTCAGATCACCCCATAACACTCTCTCATAGCCCTCCTCTGGCCTTGTTAACCCATGCTTAGCTTTAACCAACTTCCAGAGAGTTTCCAAGTCTTCTCTGTCAATATTCTAAAGCATCTGAATCATTGATGAGTACCTCTTTGAACTTCCATCAGCTCTTATGATTTGAAAGTATCCCATCTTTCCTTCTTTGATGATTTTCCAGTCAATAATGATTGGAGGCTTAGTGGCTAGAGGTATAGCATCAATTGCTACCTCATCATCAGGAACTATCTCCATATGCTTTTTCATCTCTACTTCTTCTTGATCATTATCTACTTCAGCTTCTACATTCTCATCTAACTTCTGCTTCTTTAAATTTTTAGATTCAAGTTCTTTTCATGCTCTTTTAGAACTTCCTTCTGTTCTTGTCTGACTACCTTTCACTAACTCTATATCCATGTCTACAAATGTGTATACTCTTTTCATTTCTTTGTCAAATAACATCTGAATATCCTCAAAGCTTTTGGTCTTCAATTGATTGTGCTTATATCTAGCCATGTTTTCAGATAAGTAGACATTGTATTTCTCTTGTGAGCCTTAGTTGGTGGTTTTCTTCTCTACTCTTCTACTCTAAGTCTTGCAAAATGCTTCTTCCTTTTATTCATGAGCTCCATAAACAATCTTAACTTTTCTTCAATAGTCAATTCTCTTTGCTCTTCTGTCTGTAATCTTGCAGCTGCATCCATCATAGCTTGAACATTATCCCATTCAGCAATGTTTGCATATTCTTCTCTTTGTCTTACAAGCTTCTCTTCTTCTTCCAATTCACCATCTAATTGAGCTTGAAGTTTTTGAGCAACCTCCTTATCAAACATAATCTGATCTTTCTTCTTTAAAGGTTTTTTAGGCTCAACTATTTTTGCCTTGCCTTTGTCTTTAGCCTGTGGAAGTTGTGATGGTTGTGAAGGTGATGTTGTTGTTGTAAATTCACTTGGTTCTTGAACTATAACCCCTCTAGCCTTGGGTTTTGCAGCTTTGATCTCTATTAAAGTCTGAGCCAGGGTCAATTCATCAACAGTTGTTGTTGTAGTACTGTTAGTAGTAACTTCAGCAGTACTAAATACAACATTAGCAGTATTAACTACTTCACCAGCAGTAGTAACTAGATCAACAGTACTAACATCCTTTTCAGCCATATCAACCTCTTTCTCTACCATATCTTGCTCGTTCTCAAGAACACCAGTATTAAACATTAAATTATCACCATACCTCCCTTGAGTCTCATAAACTAATGTAACCTCTGCATCTTAGTTAATTTCATCAATTTTCCTCCCCTGTTTAGATGCATCCTCCTGATCACCCAAACCTTCATCTTTAGAGGAAATCACTCTTGCAGATCTACCAACCTTGTATAATCTTCTGAGCCTGTGAGTTCTTGACCCTACTTTATTTTCCAACCTCTTAACCCTCTCCGTCAATTCAGTAATCTCTGCAGCTTGAGAGGTCTTTGTTTTCTCCAAGCCAAGAACTCTTTGTGATAAGATGGTACAAAGTTCCATCAATTCATTTAGTTTTAGTCTATCCTCACCACTAAGCAGTGGATCATTGGAATGTGTAGGAACACTTGCCACATTTTTTGTATCATCAGTTATAGGTTCTGTAGGACCACTAAGTTGAGGATCCTCATTGTCTTTCCTTTGTTTCCTTCTAGACTATTTCTTCTGAGGCTTAGATGTTAATGGTTGAGTAGTAGTAGGTGTATGATGGGAATCAGTTGGTATCTCTGAACCTTCACCTACTTGTTCTTGTACTTGAACAATCATGGTTGGAAATAAAGGTGTGTTCCTACTAAAAAAGTCTTTTCCCTGCCTCTTCATATTAGCAAAGACCTTCTTAGTATGAGAAGGTGTAACATAAATCTCTTTATATTTGGACATTCCTTCAACTTGTTTATCCAGGAACACTTGCACAAACCTTGGATATATTAGAAATTTAACCCCACCCTCCAAGTTCTTCACTATATTATCACAAATATACTTGGAAAAGTTGAATTTTTGGTTTGTGGCAAGATAGATGACAGCAGAGGCCATAGTGCTACCAAATTCGTTCCAAGCAGTAGTCTTAGCACTAAGGCATTGTAGAATTATATGGATAAGAAATTTCCATTGAGTTGAAAAGAAAGCTTTATAGAATGTAAGCTTTTGTGTAAGATTTTCATACCCCATGAGTGTCAGCTGTTTAAAGATTATAGCATTTGGAAGACATTCAGTACCTTCAACATCTTCTAATTGAAGATCACTTCTTACACTTGTCTCAGTAATGATCACCTTCTTCTTATCCACTAGGGCTTGAATCTGCACTTCTCGATTAATAGTTTTCACCTTTGTAGTAGTCCAGAATTGCTCAATACATGCAGTATAGATTGTGGGATTAACCGTTAACGCATATTTGATAGGATGTGCGTTCAAAAAATCCACAATTTGCTCGATCACTTGTAGTGGTGTTTATGAAGAAATGCGACCATGTTTTGTGTGAACTAGCGAACTTGTCTAGGGCAACCATTGATGTTAGGTTTTGATGATTAAACAATTGAAATTGAGTTAGGAGTTATAATTAGAGGGTTTATATAAGCTTGAAAATCAATTATATGATTGAAGGATAACCATCAATCGAAGTATTTATAATCTCCTCAACAGCACTAACTTTGAACTAGCAGTACTAAGTTAAGCCTAACAGCATTATATGAAACCATCAGTAGCCCAAAAACATTTGTAAGTTATGCCTGCAACATTAACTTACCAGCAGTTGTAAGTTTAAGCCTAACATCATTAAACTAACACTGGTGTAGTAAGTGTATAAGCCTAGAAGCATTAAATTTGGATGGTTTTGTTTTTTTTATTTCTTCATTCTTCGATCACCTTCATTCTTTCTCATTTTTCCTCACCAGCATTAATCCAATTTCGTTCCAAAAAGCATTTCCATCATCAATTTTGATTCTCAAAAGCTCTCTTCCTATTTTAATCTCACTATATCTCTCAATTCTTTTTCTCACTGAATCACTCTGTCTGTTTTTATGTCACACGTCTCTCTTTCAATTTTTATGCTCACCAATTTCTCTCATTTTTTAGCTCACAAAGTCACTCTTTCTATTTTTAGTTCACACATCTCTCTTTTGGTTTTTATGCTTACTAATTTCTCTCATTTCTTTTAGCTCACAAAGTCACTCTTTCTATTTTTAGTTCACACATCTCTCTTTTTGTTTTTATGCTCACCAATTTCTCTCAATACTCACAATATTAATTATAACAAACAGTAGTAAGTATAACTAACAACATTAACATAGCAGTATTAAGTATAACTTGCATTACTAAGTTATACTTACCAGTGAACAGTTTTTAGCCCAATAGCAAAATTGATTTTTCATCATAGCAGCTTTTTCATCCATTCATATCGTTTTATTTTCTGTATAATCCGTGCATAATGAAACACAATTACCTCCCCTTCAATCAATACTTCAGAGGTAAGCATTCTAATACTTGCAATCGATATTGAATTTTGCTAACATCACAAATGCTTTTGTGCAGCAAATCTGCATCTTTGATCTGTGTGAATTCTTTATTTCTGAATAAGTTCTTCTTATTGGAATCTTGATAAAGTATGCCTTATCTCAATGTGCTTTGTCTTTGAGTGGAAAATTCGGGTTTTATATGCAAATTGTATATCTTATTATCAATATGAATCTTCGTCTGCATAAAGTTATATCCATAATCCAGCAATTAATTTTGGATCCAAAGCACTTGTCCACAGCAATTGGAAGCAGCTATATACTTAGCTTCAGTTGTGTAATTAGCAACCATAGTCTGCTTCTTACATTGCCATGAAATCAACCTGCACCTTAGGAACTGACAGCCTCCTGTTGTGGATTTCCTATCTAAACTTGCTCCTGCATAGTCACTGTCAGTATATGCCACCAAATCAAAAGGTAAATCCTTGGGATCCCAAAGGCATAATTTAGGTTGACCTTTTAAATATCTGAAGATCCTTTTCACAGCATGAAGATGTGAACTTTTAGGATTGACTTGGAATCTTGCACAAGCACATACTGCAAACATAATATCAGGCCTTGAAGAAGTTAGATACATAAATGAACCAATCATTGATCTGTATAAATGTTCATCTACATCTTCACCATTTGCATCTTTGAGCAAAGCCTTTTGAGTTTCCATAGGCGTTCTTGCTGTCTTAATATCACTAAAACCAAATTTGTTCAAAATCTCATTCACATACTTTTCTTGACTAATGAAAATCCCATCTTCCTTCTGCATCACTTGCAGACCTAAGAAAAATGTAAGCTCTGCCATAGAACTCATCTAGAACTTCTTATGCATCATCTTCTCAAACTCAGTACACATCTTCTTCCTTGTAGACCCAAAAAATAATATCATCAACATATACTTAAACTAGCAAAATATCACTTTTATCCCTTTTGATAAACAAAGTATTGTCTATCTTTCCTCTCTTAATCCCATTGTCCAACAAATAAGTTGACAAGGTTTCATACCAAGCTTTGGGATCTTGATGCAATCCATAAAGTGCCTTTTCTACTTTGTATACTCTACTTGTGCAAATCTACCAATCTTGAATAATCTTTTCATCCCTGGTGGTTTTGACTTCCTTTTCCCTTCCAGCTTCTTGACTCTCTTTTTTAATTTAGTAATCTCTACAGCTTGAAAGGTCTTTATTTTCTCTAAGTCAAGAACTCTTTCAGACAGTTTTGTACAAAGTTCCATTAATTTAGTAAGTTTCAGTCTATCCTCACCACTAAGCAGTGGATCATTGGAATGTGTAGGCACACTTTCTATATTTTTAGTATCATTAGTTACAGGTTCTGTAGGACCACTAAGTTGAGGATCCTCAGTGTCTTTCCTCGTTACCTTCTAAGACTATTCCATATGGTTTAGATGTTGATTGAGTTGAGTATATGGTGTATAATGGGATTCATTGGGTATCTCTGAACCTTCACCCACTTGTTCTTGTGCTTGAACATCATGGTTGGAAAATAACGGTGTGTTCCCTACACAAAAAGTCTTTTTCCCCGCCACTTTATGATGTTAGCAAAGACCTTCTTATATAAGAACGGTAACATAAATCTAATTAATGTTTGTACATTCCATCCTTCCAACTTGTTTATGCCAGGAACACTATGTTCTGATACCACTTGTGGATCCCTTTGAATATAGATCTTATTACCTTGTTAAGGGTTGTAGCTAATATGAATAGATTCACACAAATCTAACTTATAATGCAAAGAAGAACAATGAATATCGATAACTAAGTTTTTATATTGATTGGTAACTATGAGATTGACAATAAACTGATATCTCTAGTGATATCTCTAACTATACCGTGAGGGTTCCTTTTATACACCAAGGAAAACCCTAATCTTGGCTTACAAAATGCGTAAAAGATAATGCATATCTTTTCCTATAATATCTCATGCATATCTCTTAAACGGTACTAACAATTTTATACTAACAGTACTAACTATCTGAGTAGTACTTAACATTTTGTGCTGTCAGTACTAACTATTACTAGCGGTACTAAGTATATAACTAACGATACTAAGTCAGGAATGTATAATTCCCAACAATAATGACTTCTTTGTAGAGCCAAATATGATATCATCTACATACACTTGAACTAACAGAATATCACCTTTGTCCCTTTTGATAAACAAAGTCTTGTCTATCTTTCCTCTCTGAAACCCATTGTCCAATAAATAAGTTGACAAGGTTTGGCTTGATGTAGTCCATAAAGTGCCTTTTATACTTTGTATACTCTCTTAGGGAAGTTGGGATCTTCAAATCCAGGTGGTTGACAAACATAGACTTCTTCTTCAATCTTACCATAAAGAAAAGCACTCTTGACATCCATCTGGTAGACCACAAAGTCTTTAAATGAGGCATAGACTAAGAATAGCCTGAGTACTTCAATTCTTGCAACAGGAGCAAAGACTTCATCATAGTCAATCCCTTTTTCTTGTGTGTACCCTTGAGCAACCAATCTTGCTTTATTTTTAATCAAGATTCCTCTTTCATCCTTTTTATTCTTGTAAACCCATTTAGTGCTAATAGCCCTTTTGCCATTTGGTAAATCTACCAAGGTCCAAACCTTTTGTAATTTGAATTATAGAAGCTCATCCTGCATAGCTTTTATCCAACTTGAATCCTTTAATGCATAAATTACCTTTTTGGGTTCTTCTTTTGATAAAAAGCAAGCAAACAAGCAATTTTGAAAGTCTTTATGATTTGTTCTTTGCTGAACTGAACTAAACAAACCATGTTCTTCCAAATTCTTTGTCATTCTTCTTGTTTGGGGTGCTGAATTCAAGTCTTCAATAATTTGTTCAACTGGATGATCTTTGTGTATTCTTGTAGTTGGAATAGGACTGACAGGCATACATGTATCCAAATTGTTCATGTCAGCCACTACACCAACATCTTCATCATCATCTGAATAAACAATATCTTCTAATTCAGGCATATTTGGATCATTTGGAAGTTCATTGCTTGTTTTTGCACCAACAACATTAACTTTATTTGTTCTAGCAGCATTAACATTGTTAGTGTTGTTAACATTATCTTCCTTTTCTTGATCACTACATTCACTATCTTTACTTGAATCACCACCTTCTTTTCTTGGTTCTTCAGTAATCTTCTTTTCAACATCTTCTGAAGGTTTGAATCCATCATCAGGAGAACTCTTTGGACTTTGAGAGAGTAGTGGATCAGCAGGCTACAATGGTAGTAAAATGTAATATTTGCCAGGTACTGTCTCCATTCTAGCTTTACCTGCATTACATGCTTTTGTACCTGCATTACCATTAGACTGATTTCCTATAATAACTGGCTTATAATTCATTGACTTTGTTAGCGCATCAATATCAAAAAGCCAATCTGGTCCACTTCTTGCAATATTAAGTGTATTCTCACTAAATTGGACATGCATGTTCTCTTCAACTATCCTAGTTCTACTATTGAATACTCTAAATACTTTACTATTGATTGAGTACCCAACAAAGAATCCTTCATCAGCCTTACCATCAAACTTGCCTAAGTGATATATGGTATTGAGAATTGTAACAAGACACCCAAATGGTCTCATAAATCCTAAAGCTGGTTTTCTACCAAGAAAAAGTTCATAAGGGGTCTTTTTATGAGGCTTAGTTACTAATACCTTATTTTGCACATAGAAGAGAATGGTGGATCTTGAATGGATAATGGTAGCAGTATGTAATCTTTGCCAGGTATTGTCTCCATTCTAGCTTTACCTGCATTATCACATGCTTTTGTACCTGTACTACCATTAGATTGATTCCCTGCAACAACTGGCTTATAGTTCATAGATTTTGTTAGTGCATCTATATCAAAAAGCCAATTTGGTCCACTTCCTGCAATATTAGGTGTATTCTCACTAAATTGAACATGCAGGTTCTCTTCTACTATCCTAGTTCTACTGTTGAATACTCTGAATGCTTTGCTATTGGTAGAGTATCCTACAAAGAACCCTTCATCAGCCTTTCCATCAAATTTACCTAGGTGATCTATGGTATTAAGGATTGTAACAGGACACCCAAATGGTCTCATGAAGCTTAAGGCAGGTTTTCTACCTAGAAAAAGTTCATAAGGGGTCTTGTTGTGAGGCTTGATAACTAACACCTTATTTTAGACATAACAAACAGTATTAACTGCTTCAGCCTAGAAAGTTGTTAGCAATTTTGAATCAGCTAACATAGTCCTAGCAACCTCTATTAGTATCCTATTTTTCCTTTATGCTACTCCATTTGTGTGGAGTCCTAGCAACACTAAATTCCCTCTTAATACCCTTCATTTCACAGAACTGATTCATGACCCTATTCTTGAATTCAGTCCCATTGTCACATCTAATCACTTTCACCCTAAGGTCTATTAGATTTTCTATGCCTGTTATGAAAGTTTTAAGGTTACTAGTTTCATCCTTAGTGGCTAAAAAGAAAACTCAACTAAACCTACTAAAATCATCTGTGTCAACTAGGCAGTACATCTTCTTCATTAAACTCTTTACAAATGTTGGACCAAACAAATCCATGTGCAACATTTGTAATGGTTGGCTGATTGAACTAACTGTTTTGGTCTTACAAGAAGCTCTGTGTTGCTTTCCCTTCTGACAAGCAACACAAGATTGGTTAATTTTAAAACGTTTTGAAGGTAAACCTCTTACAAGGTTTCCCTTTACCAGTTTATTCATTGTTTTGAAATTTACATTTTCAAGCCTCCTATGCCAAAGATTAGATTCATCTGGTGTGGCTTTTGCAGAGAGACAAGTTAGACCTCCTTGAGGAACAACATTATTTAAATCAACATTGTACATGTTATCCTTTCTAGGAACTTTAAGCAAAACATGACTTTCATCAGTTAACTTAAAGTATGGAGACAAAACTACACATTCAGTATCAGTAAAAAGAACACTATTCTTCTTGTCACACATTTATGAGACACTGAAGAGGTTAAACTTTAGTTCCTTTACAAAATACACATCTTCAAAATCCAATTTACCAGTTCTTATTTTACCTTTCCCAGTAATTTTCCCGCATTTGGAATTACCTCCAAAGGCAACAAATCCTCCATCAATATCTTCATAATCTGTCAGATAGGATCTGTTTCCTGTCATGTGCCTAGAGCATCCAATGTCAATCACTCCTTTATTCTTCAAATCTTGCTGTGGATTGCCCTGCACATAATGGTACGAAAATTAGTTTTTTTGGGGATCCAAGCCATTACTGACTTGGATCTGCCTTGTGCATCAACATAGTCAAATCTTTTAAAGGACACTGATGCACCATTGTTTCTGGAGACATGGTCTAAAACTTTAGGCTTTGGTCTCCAAACCCAACATGCTGAGGCCTTAACAACATTTCCCTTGTTTCCTTTAATAGCACTAAGAACTGCTTTTGGCCTAGCAGTATTAACCCTTGTTCCCTTAACAATATTAACCTTTTTAATGAAACTACTATTATTAGCTGCTGTTATTTTGTTGAAAGGCTTTCTAGCAGTTGAATATGCATTATTAATAACATTTTTATGGGTCCTGCATTATTCACTACTGTTCTTGGTTGAACAGTCGTAACTGGTCTAGCAATATTAAGTGTAATTGGGCCAGACCTAGTTAAGACTGTTCTTAGAACCATGTTCCTTTTTGGACTAGGGTAAGTTAATTTAGAGAAATTATGTTTGTTCACCCTTTGAACATTGGTCCAAACTACTTTTGCAAATCTTCTATTATTATATCAGTTATTACAATCATTCTTCAAATGATCAAAACTACCACACACATGACAAGCTTTGTTGAACATCTCAAAATCACTCCCTAATTTTTGAGACATCTGTTGGTTCCCGTTCCTCTTGTTTCCTTTAGGACTTCTAGATTAACTAAAAGATAGACTGTATGTGTCTTGCCTAATTTGCTCAACAGGTTTCCTATCAGTTTTAGGTTTAACAAACTCAATTTTAGTAAAATTATGCTTAAGTGTTTGAAACTTAGGCTCATATTCTTCCTCACTTTCAGACACCCAATCCTCAATAATTGGGGCTCCATTTTCTTTCCTAGCAGTCTTAGGTTCATTAGTCTCGACAGTAGGTTTTTCAACTATAGACTAACTAACGGACTCATTCACATCAACAAAATCATCTAGACTAGGATAAACTAAATCAGGTTTTGGTGGCATAAAATTCCCAGTATAGGGAGGTGGGACAGCATTATACCCTAATCCTGTTTTACACTTATCCATTATCTAACTGTCTAGAAGTTTACTTAGGGTTTTTGATGAATTTTTAAATTTTTGTACAGTAAGTTGAACCTCATCTTTTTCTTTTGTAGCCAACTCTAACTTTCTTTTAAGATCTGTAATATCTAAATCTCTTAAATAGATTTCACGTTTTAAGAGTTTTATATCTTCCTCATACACAGACTCATTTTTCTTAAAGATTAACAGTCTAGCTTCTACAGATTCTAAACCAGTTTTATAAGAGACAATACTTATCCTAGCTGTTCTTAAGTCTTTAACTAATTGTTCATTTTGTTTTTTTAGATCTTTTACATATTCTAAACAAGATGAACAACAATTTAAGTCATTAGATACCTTAGAGTTTGTAGAAGAACTTGGACTTGTTGAAGAAAAAGCCATAAGAGCAAAATTGGTTGGACCTTCTTCTGCTTGGTTACTCCAATCATAGCCAAAGCCATCATACTAAGACACTAAGGCATTTGAAGTAGTTTCCTCAACTGGCACAGTCCTTCTGGTAGGCTCCCTGTTCCTGCTGTCTTGATTCCTGGGTGCCTTGCACTCCCTTGCAAAGTATCCTCTCTTTTGGCAGTTGAAACATTTCACCTTGGACTTGTCAAACCTAATTATTTCTTTGTTGGTCATGTCCAGCTTCCTTCCAGTATTCTTCAGGAATCTTCTTGCTCTCATAGTCAACATAGCAATGTTCCACCCCAAGTCCATCTCTTCTAGATCATCAAGATGGATTTTTTTTATAGATCTTCATTATCAAGTAATGGAATACTTGGTTGGCTAGCAAAGAAGGAATAAATCACAGCATCACTCAAATTTTCAACAACTGTTGAGTTATTAGCAGCACCTTAAGTGCTAGCAGTATTAACACCCTGAGCAGTATTAACTGCTCTAGTTCCACTATTAGTGCTGCTAGAGGACAGAAAGGCTACATTATGTGAGTTTATGGTTGAGCTAGATGTCCCCTTGAGCTCTGATTCATAAGCCTTTAGGTTGTTAAAGAGGTCATCCAAACTCAACGTCTCAATCTCTGGTTTGTTCCTCCACACAATAGTATGCATAGTCCATTCTTGTGACAAACTTCTTAAGAACTTATGATTGATGTCTTCTTGAGGGAAAACTTTACCATGCATCTCCAGTTGACTAATTAGATTTTGAAGCCTTTTATAGGTTTGCTTAATCACTTTTGTGCTGGATGCAACAACGTTTTCATATTGCTGCTTTAGAAGATTTTTCTGAGTTTTCTTTGTAGCAGTATTACCTCCAAATCTGTTCTCAATAGCTGCATTAGTGTCTTAGCATCCTTGTATGAGTTGAACTTTAATTGATGCTCATTAGGTAAGGCCATCAACAAAGTGCTTCTTGCCTTTAACTCTGCCCTTCTTTGTGCCTTCTCTTCAATACTTGTAGGAGGGATAACAGTCTCTTTACCATCAATAGTTTTTGTTACTATCGGTGCATTACCATTTTCTATGATCTCCCATAGAGTGTAATCAATGCACTGTAGGTATTGCTCGATCCTTATCTTCTAGAGATCATACTCACCAGGTTGGAGTATAAGTAGCTTGATGGTTTGAGTAGTTTAAGAATCCATTGCTTCTTGAAAAAAAAAATTGTG